>JASDQU010106339.1:0-62969 GCA_032191745.1 Picea mariana
CTGATCCCCGCTGATAAGCTCCTCCTCTGCTATAAGGGCCTTTTGGACAGTGTAGTGCAAGGTTTGAGGCATCAAGATCCTAACCTTTGCACGCAGACTGCCATTAAGGCCAAACACGAACCTGTTGACTTTGAGCTTCTCTATGTTAAGGTGTGGAGCATACCAAAGCAGCTCCATGAATCGTGCCTCATACTCGGGCACCGTACGACCTCCTTGTCGTAGCGCGTTGAACTGGTTGAGCTGACGCTCAGTGAATTCCTCAGAAAGGTACCTCTCTCAGAACTGTTCCTCGAACAGTTCCCATGACACGTCTTCCACAGCCATGTTCAGCTGCGGCAGGAGCGTCTTCCACCATAGAAGAGCGCTCCCCTTCAGTTGAAAGACCGCCATGCAGACCTTCATGTTGGATGTATAATCGTGAAGTGAGAAGCACATCGCCATATTCTCCAACCATGCCTCGGCGGCTGCACCGTCCGGGGCGCCAAAGAACTTGGGAAATTTTACCTTCTTGAGTTCACAGTGAATGCTACCTGTGACGGCTGGTGTGCGTGGCAGAACCTCAGGGGGTGCCGACGGCCTGGCCTCGTCTCTGTCCAAACGGCTGATCAGAGCCTCGGACATGCGCTGAAAGGATCTCATCATCCCAATAACATCACCAACTGCTATATGTTCCTGTCCGAGCACCTGCTCGCCTCCCTAGGGGTTAGACCCCTCAGGCATGGATGTTGCTGGAGGCATCTCGCCTCCTCCCCTAGCACCCAGTCGTCTGCCTCCGTGGCATCCTCTAACCATGATTACCTGCACGCACACAATCAACTCGATCAGCAACAGTATAATAAAACCAACTCATGTCAACGAAAGTCGTAGCGAACCCCAAGTCGTGGGTCGAACCGGCTCTGATACCATATGTAACAACCCTCCTTGTTATGACCACAACTCCGAAAACAGGTGCAAAATTTTATTTTTTTTGTCGTTTAAAGTGTGTGCACGCATGTAGAAGAAACAACCCCCTAAACTCTATGTCACCACTCAAACCAACAAGATGCAAGTAAGGCAAACACAATCAAGACGACCCAACATATCACAGTGACAACAAGAAATAAATGCCCCTGGACATAAGGCGTGCAACTAGCAGCTGTAAGCAGAAACAGACCCCAGGGGTTAGGTACAGTACTGTCACAGAATGAAGGAATCCAACAGTAGAGTCGCAGTAGTGGAAACTATGCCTTTAAACAACCCGAGACTACTGATACGGCTCAGAGTGTGTCGCAAGAGTGGAACTGTGCCTTTAAACAGCCCGACACTCTTGATACGGAACTGGATTCCTTCCACTGGATTTACACACAGACAAAAATACTAAGCTACAAGAGGTGTCTATATCCCACCTGACACACACAGACTACGCAATACAATACCACCAAGTGCTGCAAAATCAGGGACAATCATGACCTCTACGGGAGACGCAAGTCAGGAGGACTCTAATAATGACCCACTCCTATTGAGACCCGAAGACATCAATCAGGATCAAATGCTCCATTAATTATTATTAATCTACGGAGACCTTATCATCAACGCTTCAAATTAATGAATAATAACCTAGCAGTCTTAGACATCATCCCGAATAGTTCAATTAAACAATATTAACATTGCGACTCACCCCTCATCATTGACCTTGCAAATTAAAACGACCCTTATTATTGCAATCAACGAGTAATATCATGGCAATTAAACAAATATTAAATTGCGAATCAACCTTCATCAATTCCCTGGCAATTAAACAACCTTATCATTGCAAATTAATAAGTAATATCATGGCAATTAAACAACTATTAAAATTGCGAATCAACCATCATCAATTCCCTGGCACTTTAATACAACTTTATTATTGCAAATTAACAAGTAATATCATGGCAATTAAACAACTATTAAAATTGCGAATCAACCATCATCAATTCCCTGGCACTTTAATACAACCTTATTATTGCAAATTAACAAGAAATTATCATGGCAATTAAACAAATATTAATTTTCAAACATCATCATTGCCCTGGCAAATTAAACAACCTTGTTATTGCAAATTAACAAATAATACCAAGGCAATAAAACAATTATTAATATTTCCATTTGAACAAGCCTTACCATTGCCATTAAGAAAATATTAAAATTGCGGCTTTAACCAATATTAATATTACTATTTAACAATTATTATCATTGCATCCAATTTAACAACATAACATTGCCGACATCAAGTATACTTCTTGCAAATTAACAATATTAAACTAATCATGGCGAATAATTCGGTGGAGGGTAATTGTGTGGAATTGGTGCAAGGTCAACTCTAAATATACCTTTTCATTAAATGACCATGCCGATCTGCTAACTAACTCCCAAATACAATAATAAAGACATCCATACCTTAAATGAGAAATAATTAAAGAAATAAACCCCCTTTTTTTTAAAAATGAATAATGAACGAATAAAGCCCGACTCAATGACAAAGGGAGAACCAATCTTGCTTTACATGATCAAAGGCATAGCCCGTCTAATCCACCATCATCATTATATTGCATTTTAAACCCTAATAACATTAAATAAATCAATGTTATCTCGGCAACTCAAGCATCAGCAGTATTGCATTTAAAACCTACGCATCATCATTATATTGCGTTAAAACAATAATAGCATTAATTCAACCAAGTTAATTGGTTTCTTACGTTCCATCTTGATATTGCATTTTAAAACAATAATAGCATTAAATAAATCGAGGTTATCATTAAACTCAGAATTTAAAACTTAGAATCTAGGGTTCTCAGGATTCTCGGCCAGCGCGTAGGTCAGAGCTGCATAAGGGAGGGGGAACGCGCATGCCACCGTCTGCTACAGCCGTGTTTTTCAAGGGGATGAGTTCTTTCATGGTTGATATGCTCTATTCTCAGCCGTTAATCGAATGACATACCCGCCTATGGTGTTCAGGCAACCTCCCTACCTGGGATGGTGATTATTACAGAATCCAGATATACTTTAATGGTTAAGTTTAGACTTTAATGGCATCTTCGTTTTTACGTTGAAATTTTTTTTTTTTTTATGCCAGGCTGTAACATTATCAAATGACCTGAATATTCATGGAAGGATATCGTGTTGAGGGCATCCATAACCATAATGAGATTGGGGTACCAAATGCCACCGTGGATGTAGGCATTAAGAGTTAAATTTTTTTTTTTCTTTTTTTATTGTGTGAAGTTTTAACAGTGCAATTGCCAGATTTCCAAGGCGTTACTAACAGGTTTTGTGTTTTCCCATTCTCATACATTCAGCCCGATCATTTACCTAAAAATAATATCTATTGATCGAAGTTTAACCTATTTCAACAATAACAATACACCAAAATTATTTATCAAATATTAATCACTCACCTCATATCAATATAAACACTTAACATTTTTATTTAAATAAGAAATATATATATCCACCGACTTTCTCATTGTTTGATTTAATGCTAGTTTGACCGGGTTCTTATAAAATTATGCCATCATTAAATTCCTGCCATGTAGGGTTCCGAGAGCCATTGAACTCTAGCATAGTAACACCTAACCTGTTTTCTTTCATACACGAAAACGATTTGTTATCTTCAGTTTAGGGTTCAATGTATATTACTAGCACAGCCACATATTATGTGGTTGATTGACGCCGAAACATATTTCTTTTTCAACAAACCTAGATCGCCTAATTCCTTTACAACAACTTTAATTCACTGTTGGTCCTGCACAGGTCGGCTATCTAGGCTCGATGGGGGCGTGAACTGTACAATGTACATGAATGTATTTCCTGGTTAAACAGTCGGCTTACTGTTTTTGTGAGGGTTTTAAGAGTTATAATTAATCACGAAACAAGAGTTGAGGCTTGACCTGAGATACCCACGCTTGTTAGCTTTGAGCTTTTCTCTTATTCGATTGGGAGTTTACATATTGGTTATGGTCCTATTAGTTTCTCCTCCTAATTATACATTATTTACTCATTAACAATTTAACAATATAAACTTAATCTTCTTTATATGGTTCGTGAAGGAACGTAAAAAAAAGATAAGAAGAATTGAGGGATTCCTGACATTCACACGTCCATCTTTCCAAGTAACTCATTAGTGAACCAAAAAGTAGATTTTAGGGTTTGTTTGGGCCTTTCTAGTTAGAGCGTGAGTATTTATATTCATTATTACTCCCGAAGAGTAATTGTTAAATAAAACAATGTTGTTGAAGGTATATTTCTGGACAGGGCGTTGAGTAATGAAAAGAATAAAAATTTAAACCAAAAATGATAGGAGACAAATGTAATGGCGAATCAAGGTTCCCAGGTTCACTGTGAAATGGAACGCACCCGCTAACACTTAACACGCCCACAGAAATAAAACGCACACTGTCATTATAAAACTATCAACACACATAGCTATTAATAAATGGAAATTAAACGCCCCCATTCAGGAATTCGCCCACAGAAGACGCTCATAAAGAAGCAAAACGCACACAGGTCTGTGCAAAACGAATTTAGTAAGCCTAGATGTCCATCAAGGGACAAACGCACACAGGTCTGTGCAAAACGAGTTTAGCACGCCCAAAAATAAAAGTGTACCCACTGCAGAAAAGAACGCCCCCCGGTGGTTATAATATGCCCAAGGTATTAGAAGGAACACAAAGAGATAAAACAAAATGCCCAAGTGATTATAAACCCCAGTGTATCAAGGGAAAAAACCCTACTGCAGCAAGACGCCCCCTGTGTGTAAAAATACAGCCTCAACTATGGGACGCCCCCATTCATACAAGAAATGCCCATACCCCAGAACAGTAACCACACGCCCCGCCAAATATATGTATATATATATATATATTTTTACCATAAACTGAGCCATATAAAACAGAAACGAAATAACCTTAAACCACATACAAATTTACCCAGCCCTAAACTGTACCCGTATAAAAAAAAACGGAATATCCATAACCCCAACTATTTACCGATAACCCTAAACTGAACTAATTATGAAAATGTGAATCTTCTGAGTTTAAGGACGAGGAAAAGACATTTTACATCCATACAATCATAATCTCAGCAGTAATCACTATGCATTCTACTCTACTCAGTTCAAGAACATACCTTTTCTTTATTTGCTTGTCGGAACGATTCCTGTACTCCTGTCGCTCCTGCTCCTGCTTGCCGACCGTAATGAACTCATCGGTACCTCCCAGCCAAACGCTAGGGGTACTCTTCTTCCCCCTCAACCCCCCGAGTCGCAAAGGTTCCACACATAATCAGAGAGTAACTAGCTTCTCAGCTCGCCTCCAAGGCTGAGCTACCACTCAAGTCTGCTAAGAATCCCCAACTCCTACAAGAAATCAGTCCAGTCTCTAGTCTGGCAGCATAAAAATACCAATCTAAACAAAAGGTCCAACATCAAAAATGGTCCAGATCACTTGTGAGAAAGTGTCCTCAAATAATAAGTGTTCTTAGTGCGCCAGAGCGGGATGTTACAGAGTCGGTCAAAACATCATTTAGTCCATGCCATTTCCCTCTTGAGTAAAAAACAACCTTAAAAATCATGCACTAAACTAAAATTTATTAGAAATATTTATACTTTCTAGTAGCAAACCTACATTAGCTTAGGGTGTAGGGATTTGGAATAGGTGTGAAAGATAAATTTCCAAAGCTGTAAAAAAAATAGAATATTGAGTTAGCGAGTGGCGAAATACATTTACTACATTTTGTCCTGGGAAGCCCTTATAACACAAGGGTCAATCATGATGTTGCAATAAGGCCGGCAGAGTTACTCACCCTACTTTGTTGGTCTTAGTGTAGAGATTGCACGTATTATTGGGGGTCACTTGAGGGTATACCCACGATTATGTGTGGAAGCCTCTCGAGTTGATTTCAGGCTAAATACCCTGCCTTTACGTGTGGATCATATTGTCGACTGTTTCCCCAGGAATCATTGTTGTAGTTGGTAACCTTAGTATCCTATCTCTTTAGGGTCTTTACACAAGGTGACTGTGGAGAGGAAAGTCTTCACAGTACCTAGAATCGACATTGGCCAAACTCACTCGGGTTCCTTGGAGGGTATACCCACGATTATGTGTGGGATCTTGCACCAGGGTGTAAGTCCATTAAGTAGGTCATCAATGTAACTTTTCCACCCGCTCTATCTCATCCCCTCCTTACATTGTTCCCACGACTTTCGATTTCATCACCTACTAGTGCGTTCATTGTGAGAAGGTTTTGTTTGTTTTCCTGCTTCCTAGATTTTTAGTGTTTGTTGTTTATTTTTCCTAGCAGACTCTAGGTTGGATCTTTGTTTAATGGCGTCAGTTCAAGAAACTACCAATGGATCAACCCCTCCTCCGAGGGAACCTTTTGTTTTTCCTTCTTATGAAAACATTGGTCCTCCTTACATCGCTACTTTGAGCCTTCCAGGTCTCACAATTGGGTTACCAGTATGGTTGTTTTCCACTTTGGTAATATTGAATGCAACAAGGGCTTCATATGTAAGAACACCACCCACACATCAACCTCATGTTGGCCTATATACTTCTTCATCTGTCGGGTCTCCTTCCCTTTGTACTTCTTCACCTAGTGAAAGCTCAAAAGAGAATAGCCACGTTCATAAGAAAAAGAAGAAACAAAAAGAGAAAAAGATGAAGAAGAACCAGAAAGGGACCAAGCCTCCAACTAAATCAGATGTTGGATCTAAGCAACTAGATATTGTTAATCGTATTGGGAGTGTTTGTGAGGTCGATACAATTAAAACGAAGAATCTGAAACCCAAATTCCCTTGCAGTCTTTGTAAGGGTGACCACTTTGTAAGTGATTGCCCTAGTATTCCCAAGGTCTTAGAAATGTGGTCCTCCAGGTCATCGGCCCCTACTGGACATGTTGGTGATGCCTCGCCAACTAGTGACATTAAGGTTGGTAAGAACAAGACAACTATAAAATTTCCTTTCATGTTATGTGAAAGTGATCATTACTCTCACCTTTTTCCTCATATGAACGAGGCTTCTTCTCTTTTGGAAAATATTCAACTTCCAATTGGTTATCATAATATTTCCCCCAACCCATTGTTAGTTTATGGACTGGTCAATCTGGTTCCATCCCCGGTTAGTCTGGTTGATCAGGTGGTCAATCTAGTTTCATCCTCAGTTGAACCACTAACCAAAGTAGTTGATCCAATTCCGTCATTGATCATCCCCACTCTTCATCTGAAAAGTGAAACCCAAGTGCTCAATCTGATCCCATGATCGATCGATCCTACTCTCCCTCTAAAGAGTAAACCCGATACTGCCCACATTTTTCTCGTTGATATAGAATATACCGTACTAGGGGGATTTCCTCCCTCTCCCACGAAACCCCCTCCAAGTAATGAGGCAATAATTTTTTATTAGGGGGTGCTAACTGGACCTCGTCTTCCCTCTCACATTCCTTTCAAGATTAAAGTACAGGTTTGTGGTCAGGTCGTTCCTCAGACACTGATAGATGAAGGTGCATCCATTAGTATTTTATCCTCTATTGTGTGGCAAGCTTTGGGTTATCCTCATCTTGTACCAATTACGCAGAATCTGTTAGCTTTTAATAGAAGAACCAATCAAACTTTAGGAATCCTTCCTCAGTTTCCTGTAACTTTGGGAGGGAAAACTCTCTTCATTGATGTTATGGTAGTCCAAGACCCCTTGGATTTTGATTTACTCCTTGGGCGAGATTATGTCTATGCCATGAAAGCTATTGTGTCCACTTTTTTTCATCTAATATCTTTCCCTCACGATGGAATAACTGTGGCTATTGATCAGCTTTCCTGCGTTGGTCCTGACTTGATTACCAACCCAATGACCTCCCTAAATGGTTCTTATATGCATATGGTATCGCCCCCACCATAGGTCAATTATGTGGCGTTATCTCCCATGCATTCATTTGCCGATGAAGATGAGCCTCTCACTGTAAGCTTAGCCTTTTGTGACTTAGATCTAGTAGTTGACATGGTGATATCTTCAATAGGGATATTGGAGCCTGATCTCCTTACCCCTATCATGGACCTCGACATGTGTTCCTTCCAGAGTGTTTTTCTTCTGTCCAGTGAATATATCTTAGAAGGCATGTCTGAATTTTGTTCCTTGACATGGTGTCCTTCTAGAGCATTGTACTCTTGGAATCCATGATCAAGATGAAAGCTATGAGCATGGTTTTCTAATTTCAAGCTCATTAAAAAATGAAACCAGTTGTGAGGATAGTTTTCGTGTCTCTGTAGAAACCTCGTTAAAAAATGAAACAGAAGCTACGAGCATAGTTTTCCTCTTTGTGGCAAGCTCGTTAAAAAATGAAACATAAGCTATGAGCATAGTTTCTCTTCTCTATGGAAAGCTCATTAAAACATCAAACAGAGGTCACGAGCATAGTTTTCCTCTTTGTAGCAAGCTTATTAAAAAATGAAACAGAAATCTAGGGATTCAACCTGGAGCCCTAAGCATAGTTATTTTTCCTTTGTCAAGCTCGTTGAAAAATGAAATAGTCACCTCTCTCATTGAGTCGACTTATTTCTTCAAATCCTGTAGATATCAAGTCGAGTCTTGAGCTATATCTCGTAGATGTCGAGTTGAGTTTTCATTAGGTCTCGTATTTGAACCTTCATTTCATCCACCCTTAGCCTTTTTCTCCATCTAGTAAATAAATTGGTGACAACCTCAAATTCGGTGAATGAATTGAAGCTTGGGGGGATTTTCAAGTTGGGGACAGAGTACCAACCATCCATGGGTATCCCTACCTTTGGATATTACATTGGGAATCTACAAGCATAGTTTAGTTTTGTTTCAAGCTTGTGTAAAAATGAAACCAATACCGATCTTGGTCTTTGTTCTTTATTGTGCTCGTAAATACATGAGAATGTAACCGAGTACACTTTTATCACTTTTTCAGACTTGTAAAGGTTTTGCAAAAAATGAACCCCCTGGAGTCTCCTTTAATCTCTTTTCAGACTCTCTAAACATGAAAATATTGTCGAGTTATATTGCTTCCTTTCACACTTGTTAAAAGGTTTGAAAGGGTGTCTTTTGAGTGGTAGTTTATCTCTTTTTTGGCCTCGCGAGACTAAAATTACAAAAAATGACAACCCTGGAGTTGCCTTTAAGTTCTTTTCAGACTCTATAAACATGAAAAACCACTAAGTTTTCCTTCTCTGAACTCGCTAAAATATACATTGAAGGGCCCATATGGGACCAAACCCTTACTTCTTCTAGTTCATTAAACAAAGGAAGAGGGACTTACCTAAGGTGAGTTATATCGAGCATGTGTTATCCTCCTCGATCTCATTAAATTAAAAAGAGGTACTCATCTATATGGATGGGGAAAAAATTTGAAGGAAGGAAGCCAAGAAGTTTTTGAAAACATCACAAGTCACTCTTACGGTCACCCTTGAACATGGCACTTTGTATTTTCATACATTTCAATTCATTGAATATCTGCACTGAACCAATCCTCTGAGTTTCTTTACTCCTTTGGGTCACCCAACAAAAGTCACAGTATCCACTACATCATAATGTTTTGGTCCATGTCATGTTTTTGTTGTTGTGCCTCAGTGTTCAAGGGAAGTATCTTCCTCGAGAGTAAACCATCACAAATTTCCTACTTCAATAACCATGTCAGTCCATTCTCATTTTGATCCACCAATTTACATCTTTGTGTCAGTTTTGTGTCATTGATGGGGGATATATCAAGGCCCTCCTTTGATGAGTCTTTTCCTCTCTACTTCAACACATTATTCGGGAATTAGACTTAGAAACCAGTTAGTACCTTGGGACCTGCATGCCTCAATGGAAGGCCTCCTCACTTCCGACAGTGGGTTTACGTCATTAACCTCTAATCGAATGATTCCATGAATGTTTGAATTCAGCTCATTTATTCACATTTGCTGGAATGTACTAGGGTACCTTGGGAATCAATGACATCAATGGTGATTTCCCTCGCACTTGTTAACGGTTTACCTCATTGACCGGTAATCAAGTGGTTTCTACCATGTTCAACATCAAGACATATATTCACATGGTAAGACTCGTACTACGTCAGGATCGGTAAGAAGACCCTAGGTTGAGGGATCACTCTAATATATACTTTGCCCAGGTTGTGACGGAGTTTCTTTTGAGAATATTGACACATATACTATCACATAGATCCACTTTGTATTGGTCTGTGGATATGTCTTGTCATCTCGTAGATCCACTATGTATTTTTTGTGGCAATGATCAGTCCACGTCATGGAAGTATAGATCTACATTCTATCTTTGGTGGCTATACCTTTTTGCTAATATGATTATGGATCTGCAGTGTATCTTATGGCAGCCATACCTTGAAAGTCTTTATCACTCAAGCATAGATATGCATGCCTTGGGTTTGAAACATATCATAACATGTGTCTAATGGTTGTATGCAGCTTCTACCAGGTTCTCCAAGTCCATACCCTTGCTCAAAAAATTCTACAAACTACTTCAATCATCATTTTTCATCTTCTAACTTTGCACTTTGGCGGGCAATCTATTACACATCAAAATTACTCACTTCAATGATGACCTATTGTCGACATTACAAATGTCACAAGTGTCTCAATGTCACAAGTGCCACAAATATAATACTGTCATATTCCCTATGTCATACCTCTAACGACACCACAAGAACACTTAAGACACCCTCTGAGACTGGTTAAAAGAAGGATATGTCATTTGACAAAGAGTACAAAGTTTTTTTCCATGAGAAAGACTACTTGAAAACCTTTTTTGAAGGGAAGCGCTCCCCTACCCACTATCAAGGACCGCTAGTGATCATTGCCTTCCTTTGGGGGAGCGTTGCAACTCTCTGTGCACCATTCTAGGGGAGCGTTGTGTTGTTTGAGGAAATCTTGGGATGTTGAGGAAAATTAGGGAAAGATTCCCCTCATCTCTGAAATCAATTGGATTTGAATATGAAGTCAAAGTTGGATCTTAGGTAGGATCCACAAATGATATAGAAGGATCCTCAACCTATCCCAAGAATATCTAAGGTGGTTAGGCCTCTCCAAGCCTATATAAGGAGGCCTCCTCATGGTGAAATAGTAGAGACATTGAAGACATCAAACTTATGATCTCATAAGGAAGACTTATCAGTGAAAGCGTAGTCATTTTTATTCTAGATTATTTGGGGAAGGGGATGGACAAGGAGAGATGGAAAAGGCTGTTGTAGCTTCATCAATGGTTTGTAAGTATCTATTTTTTGAGTTCTCATTAATACATGTGCTTGGTCTGTTTCCTTCAAGATCCTGTATACCTACATGAACTTGTCTTTAATGGATAGATCTAGTTTCAAACTAATCTAGGGAAGCGCTCCCCTACCCACTATCAAGGACCGCTAGTGATCATTGCCTTCCTTTGGGGGAGCGTTGCAACTCTCTGTGCACCATTCTAGGGGAGCGTTGTGTTGTTTGAGGAAATCTTGGGATGTTGAGGAAAATTAGGGAAAGATTCCCCTCATCTCTGAAATCAATTGGATTTGAATATGAAGTCAAAGTTGGATCTTAGGTAGGATCCACAAATGATATAGAAGGATCCTCAACCTATCCCAAGAATATCTAAGGTGGTTAGGCCTCTCCAAGCCTATATAAGGAGGCCTCCTCATGGTGAAATAGTAGAGACATTGAAGACATCAAACTTATGATCTCATAAGGAAGACTTATCAGTGAAAGCGTAGTCATTTTTATTCTAGATTATTTGGGGAAGGGGATGGACAAGGAGAGATGGAAAAGGCTGTTGTAGCTTCATCAATGGTTTGTAAGTATCTATTTTTTGAGTTCTCATTAATACATGTGCTTGGTCTGTTTCCTTCAAGATCCTGTATACCTACATGAACTTGTCTTTAATGGATAGATCTAGTTTCAAACTAATCATGGTAGAATAGGAAGAATTCTTTGTGTTTGATTGGATTGTGGGACCTGTTGAAGAGCTTGAGGATTAGAGATCAACTTGGACTGGGAAAGGAAAAACATCGTAAAAAGGAACATCTTCTTCCTCTTATCTATATATAATCTTAGCTAGGTTTAAAGGGATGCCAGTGATCAAAGTTAGCACCTTTCTGTCTTGGTCTTATAAGTCTAAGATCCAAGAGGGAATTCACCTGTCCATAGGGGGGTTTTCCTACAACACCAAGTTGTGACTACAGGGAGTTGAGACTTCCTTTCTGACTTGTTGTTGAAGCCTTGGAATGGAAGTGGGGAAGTTGAAGGGCTGTTGAGTAGTAAAGGGGCACACTTCCTGGGGTGGGATAGGCATGTGGGGAATGAGAGACTATAGGTTTCATGTCATATTTGGAACCTGATTCTTATAATTTGGTTGTAGGCAGACCTTGACTTGGCTTAGGATTCATTTTCCCTGGTAGAGTGTTACCCCAGCTCGGGGGTGACCCACTGTTGTGAGTTATGAGAAGGGTGGTCTATGGATGGGAGGAACGTGGAAGTTATACACGTAGTTGGTGTTTTATTCATAAGATAAGTGTCTTTCATATACTAATTCTAATTATTGTGTGTAATTATGATTTATTATTATGGAATTTATATTATAATTGTGTTTACGAATTATTATTGTTAGATTTCAGAACCTTATTCATATGAAGATATTTATTTATTAAATTTATTGGTATCATAGGTTGAAATTTTAAGTGGAATATCCCAGCTTGGATTTGGGGATGATACAATAAACTTGGGTACCAACTACACCAAAGAAGAGATTGATCAATATACCCATATTTTTAAATATTTTGAAGATGTATTTGCATGGAGTTATGATGATTTAAAATAATATGATAAATCAATATTCCAACATACCGTACCTTTGGAAGAAGGAGCCAAACCATTCAAACAAAAGTTGAGAGTAATAAATCCCATGGTAAATATAGAAATTGATAAATTAAAGAAATCTCGTATAATTTCTCTTATTATGAATTCAAACTGGATTTCAAAACAACCAGTGGTGAGTAAAAATAATGGTGAAATCCACATTTGTGTTGATTTTAGGAATATTAACCGAGTCAACATAAAATATAATTACCCATTTCCTAATATGGAAATGTTTCTTCAGCAAGTTACATGATCTGCATTAATGTTTATGTTAGATAGGGTTTCAGGGTATAACCAAGTCCTTGTGGCAGAAGAAGATAGAACAAAAAAAAAATCGTAACACCATTGGGAACTTATGCTTATGTCATAATGCTATCCATATTAAAAAATAAACGTGAAACATTCCAGAGAGTGACGAATAATGCTTTTAAATACTTCATTGTAAAATTCATGGTCGATTACTAAGATGATGAAACATTTTATTCAAAATCAAGAGAAATACATATTGGGCATCTCAAAAATATCTTTGAAAGGTGCATCATGTATGGAGTATCATTGAATCCTAAAAAGTGTTTGTTTTCTATAACATAAGGAAAACTATTAGGGCATGTTTTAAGAAAAGAAGGATTATATATTGACCCATAAAGAATCAAAGAAATAAATGATCTCAATCCTCCCACATCCAAAAAGGAAGTGGAGTCTTTCTTTGGGAAGATAAATTTTGTTCAAATATTTGTTCCCAATTATGCTACCATTGTCAAGCCTATAAACAAGTTGATAAAAAAATTCAGTGGATGTCAAAAATCCAAAAGGATTTCACAGAAGTTAAGAAAGCCATTACTACCTACCTTGTGCTTTTTAGTCCATATTTTGATAAGGAATTTATACTATGTTGTTTTTCCTCAAATGAAACCATTGCTTCTATACTTACTCAGAAAAAACAGAAGCAATAAAAATTGCCAATTGCTTTCATGAGAAAAACATTACATGACTATGAATTGAATTATTCAATCATTGAAAAACAAGATCTTTCTCTAGTCAAAGTGATTTCTCATTTTAGGACATACATTATAAACTTATGTCATTTCTTATGTTCCTCGTTCGCTAGTCAAAATTCTCTTGAATCGACAACTCAGGGAAGGAAGATGGGAAAATTGATTGGACAAAGTTCAAGATTATGACTTGGGAATTAAACCTTTAAAGTTTTCAAAGGTCATTTTTTGTGTAAATTCATGACAGGGATCGAGGATTTAAGCATTCCTCCTCCCATTGGATTTGGTTTTATAATCCAAATAACAAGATTAGAGAATTATGAATGGTATAAGGATATAATATTTTATTTAAAATATGGTCAATTTCCTCCCGAAATGTCCTCAAAATAGAGAAGAACTTTGAAAATGAAAGAAAATAATTATGTTCTAGTATCGGGAGTATTGTCGAGATGAAATTTTGATGGTGTATTGCTAAGATGTTTGGATAATTCAAAATATAAAGAAGTGATTCAAGAATTTCATAATGGGGTTTGTGGAGGACAGTTCTCACCAGTTTTGACAACCCACAAAATCATTCAAGTTGGTTTCTACTGGCCAACTATGCTCAAGGAATCTTACAAATTTGTTCGTAAATGCATCCCATGTTAGACTTTATTAGGAAAAATTAAAAGAGATGCAATTCCACTATAGATAGTCATGGTAGAACAATCATTCGCTCAATGGGTTTTGTATGTGATTGGTCCAATAAACCCTAAATATAGCAAAGGAAATTCATATATTATCAAAAAAACTGACTATTTTACAAAGTGGCAAGAAGTTGTGGCTTTAAGGAATGTAGATTCAGAACAATTAATTCATTTTTTGAAATAAAATATTTTATCCAGGTTTGGCGTACTAGAAAAATGTATAAAAGAGAATGGATTAGTTTTTATTGGATAAAAATTCACAAAATCTGGTGGTGAATACAGAATAATCACGAGACAATAATCTAATTATTACCTGTTGGCAGCCAAATATTCATATCATTTCATTGATCTTTGAAATGCAAAAATGGAAAAGGAAATTTTTATTAGCTGCCTAATTTTGTCTACGAAGAGTTTGATTATGGTTTTTGAGTAATTTCTTGATCGATCATTCTATTTTGAGCTTTATTTTATCGATAAAAAACTCGTTTACCCATTTCAATTTCATGACTATCAAGCATGAAATTGAAATATTCTTGTAAAATGCATTAAATAAACTCTAAAGGATTATCTCCTTGTAAAACTAAACGAGCCTTTGAAACACCTAAAATCACAAAACATTTAATCTTGGTGAGTATATAGTTATGTAAAAAAAATTATCATAAGAATAGAACCCAATCACAAGTCATTTTTATTACGCTTTAATCAATTTTCAAAGTATTGGTTATTACTTTACCCTTTGGGATTTTGGTTATGAGTTTATGACATTACCCTATTATCCGAATACTACTTTAAACTGTTATATCATAGTCTAATCAATGTTTTACCTGGCTAGTGATTGTGCTATGAAACCATTGCCTCTCTATCTTGTTCACGAGAGATCACATACATTTCATCATTTGGATGGTGCTTCGTAACCATAGATTAGGTTCTTAGCAAGTGAGGTGGTTTTTGAGTGTTTCTTCCTCTAGTTCGGCAAGTTTAATCAATGATTAGGGTAGAAGTCATGGTAGAATCCTCCTGAGATCTTAGTTTTAGGGCTACCTTTGACCATGCAAACTATACGATTTGTTTTGGGTTGGCTCGAATGTAGAATCCTCCATTCTACATATTTTGGTATATCATGCGCAAAATTATGGCTCATGTAGTTAGGGTGGAGACGAATGACTCACATGATCTTCTCTCTCACAATGATGTTGTAGATCACCTCGTCCTTTTCGGTTGGGTTAAATTTGTACATTAATTTGAGGCTTTTAATCTGGAAGTTGCATAGGCCTTTGCCAAGACTTTTGATGGTGAAAAAGCCGAAGTGGGCAACCTGGAGTTGCAAGTAGATGAAGAATCCATAGTAAAGACCACGAGTCTGTCGCAGGAAGGAGACTGTTGGTTCAAAAATATGAATATAGATGGAATCCCATGGAATTTACTAATGGTATCTAGAAAATTGCGTTATAACATTAAAGGTACTTCCATCCAATTGTTCAAAACTCGTTAGCATGGCTTGTTGATGATAATTAAACAATTTTTCACCTGTGAGGGACGTTATGGATTGGTGTTTTTATTTCATGTATGCCTATTTATGGTCTTGTTGGGTTTTAAGTTAAAATTTCCATTTTATTTCTTAGGAGACTCCAGAAGATGTCTAGGTTCTACATGTTAGTCCCTAACTTTGTTTTTTATTAAGTGACTGTCCCTAACCCTTAATCCTCCCTGCTTATGCTTTTTTGCCTGAAACTTGGTTTTTACCCCTTGGTTTGATTTGTCATTATTTTCAATTTTTGCACTTTTAAATGATTTTCTTAAGTTTTTTAGGGTTTAGGATTTGATTTGATGAATCTTGTCAAATCATTTGTCTATTCATTTTTGAATTTTCAAAATCTATGCCAAGTCATGAATAGTGCTACAGGAATAGCGTGATGAGTCTTGTCAAATCATTTGTCTATTCATTTTTGAATTTTCAAAATGTCTGCCAAGTCATGAATAGTGCTACAGGAATAGCGTTATTCCTGCAGTGCTATGGATAACCATGTTTTTACATGTGCCATCTCGCCCCGATCATGTCATAATTTCTCAAATTGTGATTAAAGGATCTGCATGCCTCTTCAAGATCTCTTCTCGGGTTGAAACAACAATTATAACAGCTATATGCAAGGCATTGAGTTGTATCTACCTGACCTGCATCAAATCAAACTTGTTTGGATATCATTAACATAACCATCACCTTCTATTTTAGCATGTCTAGTGTTTTGTGCAGAGATCGAATTGAAGGAAGAAGAGATTTTTAGTTTCTAACAGCCCATGAGAACTGAAAATTCTCATTATCAATCCTCACAGATCTATTTACACGAATGTTGAGGAAAAAATATGAAATGATCTTACTCGATCATATCCAGATTCTTCTTGGATAAAGAAAAATAGGCGGGAATGTCCTCCTATGTTTATACCCATAAAAAATAATATCCTAACTCACAAGTATTGATTACAAGTGCTCAGGCTAGTCTTTTTATAAATAAAACCTTGCTGGAAAATTCATTATTAATATGATTTTATGAATGTAACAGTTGTTGAAATAAATGTAGAGAAAAAAGTAAAGACACCAAGATGATAATAAAGACACATGAGACATAACAAAATCCTTTATTTCATTCCAATTCATCAAAGATTCATTCTCTTTACAAAATTTCGTGAAGAACTTTTGGACCAAAGTAAAACTTAGATGTCCCCGATGAAACATATAAAAGGACCTCTGACAGAAAATAAATACTGAACTCTAAAATCTAGATCAACTTGCCACATATTGTTTCCCACTCGACTCTACACAATAGCCTTTGTCAGTCATGAAAACTAATTCACAAACAGACAAGTCTACACAGACTATCAAAGATAGATCAACACCTCTGAAAAACAAGCATCTGAATGATGTAATTCAACCCTGAATGTTGTTGTCTACAATGAGACCCTGCTATCATTAAAAAGAATTAGCCTTGTGATCAATTAAGGAATGAATGAAAATTGAACTATCTCAACACAAACTCAAAGATCAAACCTTAGTATGCTTCTCCTTCTATGCCTCTTCTTGTTCATCCCTTTCCTTTTTCCTTTAAGCAAATTAGAATTGGTTGAAGTAGTTGAACTACCTCATTAGTTAAGTTAATTAAAAACTCAACCAAATTTTTTGTTAGGGGGAAAAGTGATAATCATAATAACGGTTATAAATAAATAATAACTAGTAGGTGGGACCCCTTGTGACTCCCTTTAGTTATTAACAATCATAACATAACTAGTTAGTTAAGAAAAACACCCCTCCTTGTGACTCCCATCATCACATTCATATTTGACAATTTATCTCATTGATATTTGAAATTATTTTCAAAAATATGTTACTCATATATCCAAAGAAAACATGTTGTCCAAAAAATGTTTGAAGTCAACTGTCATCAACAATAATAAAATAACACTCAAAAACCATATTTTCCACTATGAGATGCAATCCTTCCTTGATTGTTGTTGTCACCCTTCGATTTCTATGAATTTTCATTTAGCTACACTGGCCCTTTAGGCCTAATCTCGTTGATCACATGAGAACAATCGTCCCTCAAATGCATCTAGGAAGACACAAATTTATCAGATCCATTAGAGGGTGAGGAAGGGGCAGCAATGGCTTTTCCTTTGTCAGGGGCATGGTAGGCCTCGGTTTTCAATCTTTTTCTAGCATGGGAGGATTGCATTGGTGAGTGGGTAGGCACTTCTTGGACAATATGATTGTTAGGTGGGGGAGAGGGTAAGGATAAATTGGGCCAGCCACGATGTTGGGAGACTGTCGGGTGGGCAATCTCTTGTCATCCATTGTTTTCAGGAACCTTGGGTTGCAATGAGACATGAGGGGGCACGAGAATACCAGAGGCTTGTGGTGCTTGGAAGGGATGCCTTTCATGCCTAGGATGGACCACTCCTTGCCCAATCTAATTGAAAAATCTGACCTGAAACAACTGGCCTAACTCTTGCAAGTCAGCATCAAAGTGTATGGAGAATCTTGGCCTTCTTGTGCCTCTGTTCCAATTACCTCTCCCTCGGTTGCCTCTACCATGGATACCTCAGCTGAAAAATGTCATTCCTGCATGCATGATTGATTAGCAAATAGTTCCTTTACAACCATACATGACAACTTCTTAAAAATATGAAATATAATTTACCTCAGCAACATATCAGACTCATGCAATCCAATCCATATAAATTGTTTGACTATTGTCGATGAGCAAGGGGTGAACAAAAGGTCCTGGGATATGCGAGGGGTTTGTATTGAGAAAAACATGATAAAATGAGGGGGACAAGAAACATGGTTATTGATCAAAGACAACAAACAATTAAATATAATGCAAACCAAAGAAAATATCATAGTGATCCAACCAAGAAACTGTGATTTCAAGCTGTGTCAATACATAATTCTTCTTAACTGGAATTAAATTTTGGAACAGGGAGTGAAAAATGAATGTGGGAAGGAGATGGGGTTGTAATTAGCGAAAAGAGAAATAATGGTAGGGAAAGAGAGCGGACATTTTTCATAAAATTAATTAAGTAATCCATAAAACCATCATGTAAAAGGAAATAACACCAACCAAATAATCTATGTGAACAAATGAAACATTCTGTGTATAATTCAATTAATTTTGTGCATTGACTTGCTCACTGTTTGTAATACGATTTTTAACACAGTGTCACCAAACAAGACAACATGCATCCCACAACAACCTGTAGAAGAGTTTTGTTTCTTCTCATTGTCCATTTAATATTTTAAAACAAATCCCAAATGAATACACAATCACTTACTTCCATTTTGTTCAATGTCAACTTCATCAACCACTGCCCACGAATTATTTCAATCATCAAATACACACTCAAAAATTGTGCACGATTATGTCCTTTAATTCATTTAATAATTAAATTGTAATGAGGTTATACTGTCATAGAACCTGTGTCTATCTCCGCTATGATGCATGATATTCATCAACTCACATAACAGATATCCAAATACAACCATCAATATTTTAATTGCAAAGATCTTGACTTGCCATTTAAACACACAAACAACAATCACAATTTTAACTCATACTATGCTTGGAGTACACAGACCATTCGAAAAAATGCAGAGTATTTATGTGACTGTATAGGTCCAAAAAATCCAAAATGTTAGCATATAAATCAATATAACGAGGTATCAACCGTAATCTCGATCTCATCTCATAAATTGATCAAATTTGCAACAAAACCATATTGTTTAAAAACATGTGACCATCTCTGATGGCGCAATCAATAATATCCATAGAATATACAATGGATGGCCATGCCATAATTACCACGATTGCAATACTCCCATGGAAATTAAAACCCATAGTCAGAGAAATCATCAACTCAAATTAAGATGTTGCAGGCAGGCCACACATACCCATGCCTTACGCACGAAGCATTGTTGTGACTTAATCAATTAAAACTAATGCTAGGCTAATAATTCAATAATCGCAATGTAAAAGACAGTGACCATGCAATCTCATTTCTCCAATCAACCAATTAACCATGCTGAGATTATCAATTTGATTGTTATAATAACCAATTGTAGTGACTAAAAACCAATAACAAAAAGCATTGCCAACATAGTCAATTGTTGATGATGCACCACTAACTCATAACAATCAACAACATACTCGACCAAACATAATGGTTCCCTGTATCAAAAAATGGCCTTGAGAAGTCAAGGGTTTTCTTTGTGGACCAACACAGGGAGACTAGACTCGACCCCCCCCGCAACATTAGGTATGAGCCTCCGAGACCAACGATGCACACACACTGTATACCACCAATAAATTCGCAGACAGGGTGACAATTTTTGTGATAGGGGATATTATGAACAGAGGGGCAAGGCTTCATTTTGGTCCTGTAACAATACTTAGAACATGCAAGGTATAACCCTTGTGGTTTTCTCAACTGAAGAATTATGAGATAAAACGAAGCTGAGAAATAGAAATCAACCTTAAGGAAGCTGTTTGGCATAACAACTATCATAAGCCCCTGCGCAAACACCAGTAACATGAACGAACCCATACCCAAGTGAAACATACGCAGTGACACAAAGTGTTGGAAACCCAACAAACCCCGTAACAACAAATGAATGGGTATGGTGACAATAAATCATGGAGACAGCCAGTCAATCTAGACAGAATGAAAACCCTTCAACCAAGACCAATAAGGATGACAGAGAGCCTTCACATCTTCTAAACTAAGAATGATCAATGAAACTGTAACTTCAAACATTATTGCAATGAAACTACACCAACCATTCTTTCCAGAAAAATATCAAAATTTTACACAGTTGAAAGACTTAAGGAAAGAATAGACCTATACATCACCAAGCTAATATATATTTCATAACCAGATCGGGTCCATGGATGGAGAAAAKACATACATGTAAACAAAAAATCCTCAAAAACACGAGCTTGGCCGAGCATTTCTTTCTCTGCTTGAACATCGGAGCTTAACCACAACGAACATAGTTGAACAATAGCCAGGGTTACAACCATTGGGAGGGGTATGGAGTGAAATGCAGTAAATGCATGTCGCCTCCATCCTCCAGTCATTCAATTCCTTAGTACACGCCAGCCCATTATTTCATTACTTCATTCAATTAAACCATGCATCGAAACCAACATCCACAGCCAACCAATCTAGACAGAATGAAAACCCTTCAACCAAGACCAATAAGGATGACAGAGAGCCTTCACATCTTCTAAACTAAGAATGATCAATGAAACTATAACTTCAAACATTATTGCAATGAAACTACACCAACCATTCATTCCAGAAAAATATCAAAATTTTACACAGTTGAAAGACTTAAGGAAAGAATAGACCTATACATCACCAAGCTAATATATATTTCATAACCAGATCGGGTCCATGGATGGAGAAAATACATACATGTAAACAAAAAATCCTCAAAAACACGAGCTTGGCCGAGCATTTCTTTCTCTGCTTGAACATCGGAGCTTAACCACAACGAACATAGTTGAACAATAGCCAGGGTTACAACCATTGGGAGGGGTATGGAGTGAAATGCAGTAAATGCATGTCGCCTCCATCCTCCAGTCATTCAATTCCTTAGTACACGCCAGCCCATTATTTCATTACTTCATTCAATTAAACCATGCATCGAAACCAACATCCACTAATTTCCAAGAGTGCCACCCTATGTCACATTAACCACTACCAACCATATTATAGCGCATATCACATGTATTTCCATATAACTCACTAAATCATATAGCCATTAACCCATTATATAGGACTAACAACAATCCATCTAAACTTCAAAATGCATAGTGCAGCATATTAGTATAGTCTAGTTTCTTCTTTTTGCACTTTGTCATATTTCTTTCATCTCTTTTCAACTGCTCTTATATATTATTACTAACATGTCTCTTATGCAAGTGTCAAAGTAATGAATCCTAGAACAGATAGCAAGGGTAACAATGGATAACATAATCCATCGTAACATGAAATTTAGAGCCTAGAGAAACAAAAACACACATAACATGCCTTATCCATCATTCATTTGTCACAATTAGAACCAACACATAATAGACCTTATCCATCACCAATAAAACCAAGATTTCATCAATCATGTAGAACTTTGTAGAAGTGTGTTCCCACATCTAATCTCCCAATATACAAGGGGTTCCCACCTACTAGTATTATATATCTTGTTGGCTTAATCTTGTTGTCTTGTATGGATAAAATTTCCTTGGTATTTTGAGGAAAAGATATAAAATGATCTTACTCAAGCATTTTCAGATTCTGCTTGCCTAAAGAAAAATAGACAGGAATGTCACCTTATGTTTATAGCCATAGAAAATAATATCCTAACTCACAAGTATTTATTACAAGTGCTTAGGCTAGTCTTTTTATAAATAAAAGCTTGCTGGAAAATTCATTATTAATATATTAAGAACCAGATCTAATCTCCCAATATACAAAGGGTTTCCACCTACTAGTATTATATATCTTGTTGGCTTAATCTTGTTTTCTTCTATGAATATAATTTCCTTGGGATTTTGAGGAAAAGATATAAAATGATCTTACTCAAGCATTTTCAAATTCTGCTTGGCTAAAGAAAAATAGACAGGAATGTCACCCTATGTTTATAGCCATAGAAAATAATATACTAACTCACAAGTATTTATTACAAGTTCTTAGGATAGTCTTTTTATAAATAAAAGCTTGCTGGAAAATTCATTATTAATATGATTTTCTGAATGTAACAATTGCTGAAATAAATTTAGAGATAGAAGTAAAGACACCAAGATGATAATCAAGACAAATGAGACATAAATCAATCCTTTATTTATTTCCAATTCATTAAAGAGTCATTCTCTTTACAAAATTTTGTGAAGAATTTTTGGACCAAAGTCAAACTTAGACGTCCTCGATGAAACATACAAAAGGACCTATGACAGGAAATCAAAACTGAACTCTCAAAGATGGATCAACTTGCCACGGATTGTTTCCCACTTGACTTTGCACAATAGCCTTTGTCAGTCATGAAAACTAATTCACAAAGAGACAAGTCTACACAGACTATCAAAGATAGATCAACACCTCTAAAAAACAAGTGTCTGAATGATGTAATTCATCCCTAAATTGTTGTCTACAATAAGACCCTACTATCATAAAAAATAATTAGGCTTGTGATCAATTAAGGAATGAATAAAAATTGAACTATCTCGACACAAACTCAAAGAGAAAACCTTAGTATGCCTCTCCTTTTATGCCTCTTATTGTTCCTCTCTTTCCTTTTGCCTTTAAGAAAATTAGAATTGGTTGAAGTAGTTGAACTAACTCATTAGTTAAGTTAATTAAAAACTCAGCCAAATTTTTAGTTAGGGGGAAAAGTGATAATCATAACAAGGGTTATAAATAAATAATAACTAGTAGGTGGGACCCCTTGTGACTCCCTTTAGTTCTTAACAACCATAACATAAATAGTTAATTAAACAAAACACCCCTCCTTGTTATTCCCATCATCACATTCATATTTGACAATTTATCTCATTGATAGTTGAAATTATTTTCAAAAATATGTTACTCATATATCCAAAGAAAACATGTTGTCCAAGAAACTTCTAAAGTCAATTGTCATCAACAATAATAAAATAACACTCAAAAACCATATTTTTCACTCTGATATGCAATCCTTCCTTGATTGTTGTTGTCACCCTTTGATTTCTCTGAACTTTCCTTTGACTGTGTTGAGCCTTTACACCTAATCTCGCTGATCACATGAGAAAACTTGTCCCTCAAATGCATCTGGGAAGACACGGATTTATCAAAGCCATTGTAGGGTGAGGTAGGGACATCAGTGGCTTTTCCTTTGTCAGGGGCATGGTGGGCCTCGATTTTCAATCTTTTGATAGCATGGGAGGATTGCACTGGTGAGTGGGTAGGGGGTTCTTGGACAATATGATTGTTAGGTGGGGGAGAAGGTAAGGATAAATTTGGTCAGCCACGATGTTGGGAGACTGATCGGTGGACAATCTCTTTCCATCCATCATTTTTGGGAACCTCGGGTTGCAATGAGACATGAGGGGGCACGGGAATAACAGGGGCTTCTCATACTTGGAAGGGAGGACTTTCGGGCCTAGGTTGGACCACTCCTTTCCCAATCCAATTGAAAACTCTGGCCTGAAACAACTGGCCTAAATCTTGTGAGTCAGCATCAAAGTGTATGGAGAATCTTGGCCTTTTTGGGCCTCTGTTCCAATTACCTCTCCCTCAGTTTCCTCTACCATGGCTACCTTGACTGAAAAATCTCATTCATGCATGCATGATTGATTAGAAAATAGTTCCTTTACAACCATACATGACAACTCCTTAAAAATATGAAATTGACTTTGGCTCAACAACATATCAGACTCATGCAATCCAATTCATATAAATTGTTTAAATGTTGTCAATGAGCAGGGGGTGAACAAAAGGTCCTGGGATATGCAAGGGGTTTGTATTGAGCGAAAATTGATAAAATGAGGGCGACAAGAAACATGGTTATTGATCAAAGAAAACAAACAATCAACTATAATGCAAACCAAAGAAAATATTACAGTGATCCAATCAAGTAACTGTGATTTCAAACTGCATCAATACAAAATTTTTCTTGACTGTAATTAAATTTTAGAACAGGGAGTGAAAAATAAATGTGGGAAAGCGATGGGGTTGTAATTAGCGAAAAGAGAAATAATGGTAGGGAAAGAGATAAGATATTGTTCATAAAATTAATTAAGTAATCCATAAAACCATTCTGTAAAAGGAAATTACACCAACCAAATAATCACTGTGATCAAATGAAAACTAATGTGTATAATTCAATTAATTCTGTGCATTGACTTGCTCACTGTTTGTAATCATATTTTTAAAACAGTGTCACCAAACAATACAAAATGCATCCCACAACAACCTGTAGAAGAGTTTTGTTTCTTCTCATTGTCCATTTAATATTTTAAAACAAATCCCAAATGAATACAGAATCACTTATTCCCACTATGTTCAGCATCAACTTCATTAACCATTGCCCACGAATTATTTCAATCATCAAATACAGAATCAAAAATCGTGCCCGATTATGTCCTTTAATTCATTTAATAATTAAATTTTAATGAGGTTATAATTTCACAAAACCTGTGTCTATCTCTGCTACGATGCATGATATGCATCAACACACATAACAGACAACCAAATACAACAATCAATATTTTAATTGCAAAGATCCTGACTTGCCATTTAAATACATAGACAACAATCACCATTTTAACTCATACTATGCTTGGAATACACAGACCATTCGAAAAAATGCAGAGTATTTATGTGACTGTACAGGTCCAAAACCTCCAAAATTATTGGCTATAAATAAATATAACGAGGTAGCAACCGTAAGCCCGATATCATCTCATAAATTGATCAAATTTTCAACAAAACCATATTGTTTAAAAACCTATGCCCATCTTTGATGGCGCAGTCAATAATATCCATAAAATATACAGTGGATGGCTATGCCATAATTACCATGATTGAAATACTCCCATGGAAATTAAAATCCATAGTCACAACAATCATCAACTCAACCTAACATGATGTAGGAAGGCCACACATACCCACACCTTACGCATGAAACATTGTTGTGACTTAATCAATTAAAACTAATGCTAGGTTAATAATTCAATAATCTCAATGTAAAATACAGCGACCATGCAATCTCATTTCTCCAATCAACCAATTAACCATGTTGAGCTTATCAATTTGACTATTATAATAACCAATTGTAGTGACTAAAAACCAATAACAAAAACCATTGTCAACATAATCAACAGATACGAGCCAATAATAGAATATTGTTGATGATGCACTACCAACTCATAAAAATCAACAACATACTCGACTAGACATAATGGTTCCCTATATTAAAAACCGGGCTTGAGAAGTCAAGAGTTTTCTCTGTGGACCAACACAAGGAGACTAGAGTTGACCCACCCCCCCAACATCGGGTGAGAGAACCTCTGAGACCAATAATGCACACACAGTGTATACCACCAATAAATTCGCAGACAGGGTGACGATTTCTGTGATAGGGGAGATTATGAAAAGAGGGGCAAGGCTTCATTTTTCTCCTGTAACAATACTTAGGGTATAACCCTCGTGGTTTTCAAAATCAACTGAAAAATGATGTGAAATAGCAATCAACCTTAAGAAAACCCTTTGGCATAAAAGATATCATAAACCCCTGCACAAACACCAGTAACATGAACGAACCCATACCCAAGTGAATGATACGCAGTGACACAAAGTGTTGCAAACCTAGCAAACCCTGTAATAGCAAATGACTGGGTATGGTGACAAGAAAGCATGGAGACAACCAGCCAATCTGAACAAAATGAAAACCCTTCAAATAAGACCAATAAGGATGACAGAGAGCCTTCATGGCTTCTAAACTCAGAATGATCAATGAAATTGTAACTTCAAACATTATTGCAATGAAACTGCACCAACCATTCATTCCAAAAAAATATCACAATTTTACACAGTTTCCAGACTTAAGGAAAGCACAAACCCATACATCACTGAGACAATATATATTTCATAACCAGAGTGGGTTCATGGATGGTGAAAATATATACATGTAACCACAAAATCATTAAAAACGCGAGCTTGGCCGATTAGTTCTTCCTCTACTTGAAAATCAGAGCTTAACCACAATGAACACAGCTGAAAAATGGCCAAGATAATGGCTAGTGGGATGGGTATGGAGTGACGTGCAGTAAATGCACGTCGCCTCCACCCTCCATTCATCCAATTCCTTAGTACACAATAATCCACTAATTCATTACTTCATTCAATTAAACCATGCATTGAAACCAACATCCACTAATTGCCAAGAGTGCCACCCTATGTCACATTAACCACTTCCAACCATACTATAGTGCATATCACATGTATTTCCATATAACTCAATAAATCGTATAGCCATTAACCCATTATCTAGGACTAACAACAATCCATCTAAACTTCAAAATGCATAGTGCAGCATATTAGTATAGTCTAGTTTCTTCTTTTTGCACTTTGTCATATTTTTTTTTATCTCTTTTCAACTGCTCTTATATATTATTACTAACATGTCTCTTATGCAGGTGTCACAATAATGAATCCAAGAACAGATAGCAAGGGTAACAATGGATAACATATGCCATCGTAACATGAAATTTAGAGCCTAGAGCAACAAAAACACACATAACATGCCTTATCCATCATTCATTTGTCGCAATTAGAACCAACACATAATAGAACTTATCCATCACCAATGAAAACAAGATTTCATCAATCATGTAGAACTTTTTAGTAGTGTCAAACAACAACATAACATGAAATAAAAAACAGATATGATCTCCCAATATACAAAGGGGTCCCACCTACTAGTATTATATATCTTGTTGGATTATAGTAATAGGATTTAGCAATACTTTGCGGGCAAAAATCCTCATTGTGGTTTTAATCATTAACAAGGACCATATCAATAGCATGACACCGAATAAGAGCAGACAAATCATCATACTGGAGCCTGAGGACATAGAATTACTTGAATCATACCCTCAAATGGTGCAGGGGTTGAAAGATGCAGGTTGGTTTAAAGTTTTTACAACCTTCCAGGGGCACGATGAACAGATTTCCATGGTCTTCGCATAGAATTTTGATGGATTTGAAGCTATAATTGGTAAATTACTGATCATGGTGACTAAACATTCAATTGCTAGAGCCTGTAAATTTGCAGTTGGTGGAGAAAGGTGGTGAAAGAATGAGAATGTGGTTATGGAATTTGTTAATCAATTCTTAATTCCAGAGAAACAAAACCTTAACTAGAAAAAGGGAATACCACATACTCGGGTAAAGAAGGAGTGGCATATCGCTTTGTTGATCATCCACACCTATATCATGTGTGAGGGTAGGTTCTCACTGGTTTATATTTACCATATCAGACTGCTAATTCACATTAATGGTGATTATTCTCTCAATTTACCCTATTTCCTACTTAAGAGTTTATATAAAATGTCCAAGAGGGTGCAGTCTCATCCTGCTATAGCTAAAGGAAGTCTCTTTCACCAGTGTTTAATAAATACATTGGTAATCTCCTCTTTAAATGAATTCCAAAGACCCTGGAATTGGCTAATCCAGTATTTAGGAAATGATTCACAGTCAGCTAAATCCAAAAAGACAAAAGGGAAGAAAAAATCCCAACAGAAACAGACTAGTAAATCCATTGATTTCCTTATTAAATAACATTCATTTGCAGCTAGGGTAACACAGGATAGAAAGAGGAAGATGCAAACTCAACAAACCTTTGGAGATGCTCCTGTAGGTAAAGGTCAGGAAGAAGCTACCACCAGTAGAGGTAAGAAATCTAAACCAGATGAAGATATTGATATATTTCTTGATCCAGAGATAAATATGGAAATTGATGAGGATGAATATTATACTATGAACTCAATTCATTCCCCAGTCAAGCAAAAACAGAAATCTACAATTAAGAAAAGTGAAAAGGGAAAAAAATAGAGGAAGAAGCCTACACCTATGCCTAAGTACCCTAAGAGAAACTCCACTAAGGTCGTCAATAAATTCAAAGGCCATATTTGATCCATCTATTAAAAAAAAGAATCGTATAATCATAGAGGATAATTCAGAAGATTCCAAAACAGACATTAATAAACATGCAAAGATACCTTCTTTGCACAGGAATGAGAAAGAAACTGAAAACTTGAGGAGGAGACAAGAAAAGGGAAAAAACGTTGCTCAATACTCTAGGAGACCTGTGACAAGAGAAACTACTAGATCAACTTCAAAATATGAAGTTGTGTTTAAAGGTACAAGGGTGGTTTTTGATGAACAACGTGATCCTTATGCAGAACCAAATCAGATTCCAAACCTTCCAGAGACCATGGATTCTAATAGCACTGATGATGAATATCATAGCTCTGGATTATCTTCAAGATATAGAATCAAATTAAGAAAACCTCAGGCTGCTATAGACCTGAACCAACCTGCACTGGTAGAGGAATTCCCAGAGTTTAAAGTTAAAGTTAGAAGTGAAAAAGACAATATTAAGGAGCTACAAGAAATGGTGAAGCCATTAAGGAAATAAAAAGCTCAGGTGGATAAATTTAATGCTAGACAACAAGAGAATATACAGGACCTCAAGAATAAAAGAAAGGAACAAAAAGCATTTCTTAAGGAGCTGCGAGAATCTAATTTCAGGTTATATTGGCACAATATTGTGCTAGAAACCAAGCTGAAGTAGAGGAACACCAAAACTAGTGTAGTTATTATGCCATGATAGTTTATGAAGTTCTTTCATGCAGATTTGAAAGTTTTTTATGCAATTACTCAGGGAGTAAAATATGAACAGTTTAATCTCTATATTTTGATCAAATGGATTTTTGATAATTCGAATGGGTAACTCAGTCAAGATATGGTTCCAAATTTTTTTGGGATTTCCCCAACTGTTGTAAAATATATTTTGAGTTGATTTGTTGAGCGTTCTACTATATTGGCAAGATAAGTGCTCATTTGAGTTGATTTTCCTATAAAGTAGGCATTGACCAAGTCCTATTACAAATTGAATACTAGAAAATAGGATATGTAGTTATACTCTATGTAGTTTAAATAGACAGAAAGAAGATTGTATGAGGGTCGAAAATTGGGATTTCAGGAACCTATTTTGAATATCATTGTAAGACAGTTTTATTCCACATTGATACTAAATTGCAAAGACATGTTGATGGTCAAATTTTCTCTCATTTCATGGTCTATTTCTTTTCTTCCTTGAAGTCATTTTTCTGTTGCAATGCATTGATTCCTTGATTTTAAGTAACACAGTGAAGATTTGGTTTATATTGTTTATTATCAATATTTTCCTTCAAGTACATGCTCTTGTTTCTAAATTACATTTTGAAATAAGAAATATATATATATATATATATATATATGCGGTTGAAAAATTGAATGCTCTCATATTTCCTTTCATTATTTTCCTTATTTGTATGATCTATTTATGTGACTACCATTTACTAAATCAGTGGGATGTCTCTTGACTTATTTTTAAGTTCCCTTGAACCAACTTTCAACCATCCTAAAAAACCAATTCATAAAACCCTTAAAATACTATTGCAGAAACCTTGATGATGCCCTTGCTTTCCCTCTCACAGTAAAGTGCAACTTTAGGACTAACATATTTTGGTGTCGTTTCTGGGGATGAAGGAACGAATACATCTTCCATGGGATAATGAAAAGATTAGATTTAAATCTTTATGGTGAACAAGATTTTGGACAATTACATGAGACTGTGATTTTTCACTTGGTGACTCCTCTATGGTAATTTTGGCTCCTAAAAGAGAAGGAAAAGGACCTAAAACTCCTCAAACATCCTCATCTTCTACAAAGAAACAAGTTACCAGAAAAAACCCATACCCTAATCCTGTTGCAGCAGTACCAGACCCTGAAAAATTATTAATAAAACCATTCCTGGACAATCTTCTCTCTCAAAGGGAAAATTGCCTTCAATCAACACTCAAGGACAGTCTTCTAAAACTGTCAAACTCACATCATATGAAGAAGTGATTCCTGAAAGTGAAAATAAGCCTATCATTGAGCCTGCTACTATTTCCTTTCCTTCAACTATTTCAGAACTAAATCTAAATCAATGGAACTTGTTTGTTGAGATCATTGAAGAGGAACAAACAAATACTTTATCTATAGTTGAATCTTTGAGAGATCATAGTAAAGATATTAAAATGAACCAGAAGCACTCGCATCATCACCTCTGTATTTTTCTTCTGAAGAAAATAAACCATGTTATTCTTCTTTTTAAAAACCTCTTTTTCTAGGACTATCATCCTACTCTAGTCCAAAAAAGAAACCTATTTTTTTTTAAGATCAAGAACTTATATCAGTTCAGTTGAGTTGCTTCACTCAAGGGGAAGTCTCTCTTTCTACATCACCAGTTTTTCTTACTCCTACAACTCAAACACTAAAGGTAGAAAATATGGTTGTAAATAGAATGGATGCAATAGTTTTAGCTAGATATGCACCATTAAACTTGCCACAAGTCCTGTATGCTTTCTCACCCAATGATTCTATGAAATATTTTCCTAGATTCAATGGAGAGGAGGAGTTACTGTTGAATATCATTTAAATTCTTTATATAGTTTTGCAGACAATTTTAATGTAGATCATGCAGATGTTTGGATGAGACTTTTTGTGCAGAGTTTAGATGGTGAAGCAAGAAAATGGTTCAAAAGATTGCCACCTAATTCAATTGATGGTATTGATTCACTGGATGATACCTTTTTAATACATTTGGGAGATAAGAAAGACTAATTAAATTACATTACTGAATTTGGTGCTTTAAAAAGAAAACAAGGTGAATCAATATCTGATTTTACTAAAAGGTTCAATAAAATGTATAGTAAACTTCCAGATGAAATCAAGACTTTAGAAACATCAGCCAAAATCACCTTTTCCAATGCATTTGATGTTGAATTATCTCTGTTATTAAGAGAAAGAAGGTTTTCTACTCTGTTTTTGATGCAGTAAGCAACTATTGAGGTAGAATCCAACATACTAGAAGCAGACAAGTTAAAGTCTAGGGGTGATAGAGTGAGGAAAAAATAGAAAGAAGAGATCCCTTATTATTCTCATACAACATATGATTCTAAAATGGATGAAATTACTAAAATGTTGAAAAACTTGACATATGAAATTGCTAGGTTGAAAATGGAACAGAAAAAACCCAATAGACCTACACAGGAAGGTGGATACAGAAACCCTAATCAGTTTAGGAGACCCAATAATGTACCTCAGATCTTACCAAGAGAAAGGAGGAATCAAAAAAGATCAAAAGGTTTTTCCCCCTTTCCAAAATAATGAAGTAGAATAGGTTGAGGAAGTAGATGATACTAAAGACAGGACCATTGGACATCATACAGTACTGATGCTTCTCCTCCTTTCTACATATCTCTAAATATTCATGACAAAATATTGCATAATTGTTTAATGGATTCAGGGGCTTCACACAATGTCATGCCAAAAGTGGTAATGGATGAATTAGGGTTAGACATCACTAAACCCTACCTTGACCTATATTCATTTGACTCCAGGAAATTTAAATGGCTGGGAGTCATCAAGGACATGGTTGTTAATTTATCTCAGTTTCCTATGAAAAGTGTGGTATTGGATGTTATTGTGAATGACATACCTCCAAAATTTGGAATGCTTCTATCAAGGACTTGGGATAAGAAAGTAGGAGGCACATCACAAATGGATCTCAATTATTCTACCATACCTATTTTTGGTGGAGAACATCGGAGATTGTACAGGGAAGTAAGGATGGCTTACTTGGTAAGTGATCATGAAAACCCTTGTAATCAACCTATATATCTTGTATAAGATGAGCTTGGTTCCTCTATTTTCATATGTGTGATTAGATAGATGAAACATCAGTTAGAAAAGTAACACCTGCAGTTGGAGACAGTGCAAAAAAAATTGTCTGGAAAATGTATGTTGATGGGGTTTTCTCAAAAGAAGGTTCTGGGGCTAGGATTGTTTTCATTTCCCCTACCCAAGAAGTCATTCCTATGTCATATAAAATTGAATTTGATACAACCAACAACATTAGTGAATATGAATCTTTTTTGTTAGGATTGAAAGTTGTTAAAGATATGGGTATACATAAAATTTTTGTTTTTGGAGATTCAAAACTTATTATCCATCAAATTAAAAACATTCAAACCAAACAACAGAGGATAAATAAATATAGGAATGAGTTGTGGTATTATGTGGATAATTTCTTCTTGTCATTCAACATCACGTTTGTGCATAGGAATTTGAATCAGTAGGATGACTCTTTAGCACTTGCAACCAGTAACTTTAAGACTCCAATTTTTCCTAACTTAAAATTTGAGATTGAGGTTAGACACACACCCTCAATACCAAATAACATTTAAAATTAGCAAGTTTTTAAGGATGATCAGGAGATTCAAAGATTCTTAAATACCATTGAAGAGTTTTCCAATATTTCAATAGATCGAGACAATGAGAATGATGATATGGAGGTGAATATTGCAAATGTTCTTCAAGATAATGTTGTTGGGCACAAAATCATTGAATTGAAAAAAAAAAAATTCCTAAAGGTTTAGTTCCACTTGAGAGATTATTTGATCACAACGATGTTTCTAGAAAATTTGTTATTCAGACAGAAGAGACAGATGTAATAAACTGTGATATGAGTTCAAATCTAAATCCCAGGATGGTGAAATTATCCAGAAAAACATCAGAAAAACAGAGAGATAAATATGTAAATTTGATGAAACAATATTTAGATATATTTTCCTGGTCTTAGGAAGACCTTAATGTTTTTGATACAGAGATTATGCAGCACAAGATTCCTCTAAATCCTGGATCAAAACATTTTAAGAAGAAGTCTAGGAAATTTAATCCATTGTTGTTACCCATAATAGAAAAAGAATTGAAAAGGTTATTGGATACCAAAATTATAGTGCCACTTAGATACTCAGAGTGGGTAGCTAATTTAGTACTTGTTAGGAAAAATGTGGAGAGATAAGGCTTTGTGTGGACTTCAAGAATTTGAACATGTGCTCTTTAAAGGACAATTATAGATTACCAAAAATGGATCATATTTTACAAAGATTAGTAGGGGAAAAGAAGATTTCTATGCTTGATGGCTATTCAGGGTATAATCAGATATCAGTAATGGAAGAAGACAAGAATAAAACAACTTTTACCACTCCCTGGGGCAATTTCATGTATGGAAATATGCCCTTTGGATTGATGAATGCAGGAGCAACCTTTCATAGGGATATGGAAATTTCATTTATTGGTGAGAAATATAGGTTTATGGTTATTTATCTTGAAGACATCACTGTATTTTCAACCTCTGATGAAGAACACTTGCAACATTTGAAGCAGGCATTTGAAAAATGTAGGAGGTATGGTATGTCACTAAATCCTAAAAAATCTCATTTTGTCATGGAGGAAGGGAAACTCTTAGGAAATATTGTTTCACCGGAAGGAATCAAGATAGATTCTAAAACAGTAAAAGATATTCAACAAATAGACATTCCAAGAAACAAGAAGCCTGTCCAATCCTTCATAGGTAAAATTAATTTTTTAAGGAGATTTATACCAAATTTTGCAAAGATCATCAAGTACATTACTGATATGTTAAAAAAGGATGTAGAAATCAAGTGGATACCAGAAGCTAAAGAATCTTTTGAGAATATTAAGCAGGATCTTGTTCAGGCCCTTGTTCTCATTAGCCCTAATTATTCCAAGGAATTAATGATTTTTTCATTTTATTCTGAAGACACCATAGTTGTTGTTCTTTTACAAATAAATGATCAAGGGTATGAACAACCTATCTCCTTCTTCATCAAAACTCTTAGAGACTCTGAATTGAAATATGATATTATCGAGAAACATGCATATGCTCTGGTGAAGGCCTTAAAATATTTCAAGGTATATGTTCTACAATCTGAAATCATTGCATATGTGTCAAGTAGTGCAGTTAAAGAAATTTTGGTTCAACCTGATTGTGAAGGAAAGAGGGGAAAGTGGATAACAAAAATTCTGGAGTACAATCTGACTATAAATCCCACTCAGCTGATAAAAGGACAAGGCCTTGCCAAATTAATTGCAGAGTCAAAATGAAAATCAATTGGGTTGTATCATCTCTCAAGAAAATCACTGAATTCTTCATTCTAGATTGAGGAAACTAGCTCACAGGTAAACAGTAAATATTCTTCTTCACCATGGTACAAAGATATTGTATTTTTCCTGCTAAATATTTAGTCTCCTCCTGAATTGGATAAATCAAAGTTCAGATCACTTAAATTGAAATCTTTAAAGTATTTCATTATTGATCAAATCATGTTCTGGAAAGATCCTAATGGGATTTTGTTGAGGTGTGTTAATGAAGAAGAGGCAAAACAATTTTTTTGTGATTTACATCATGGTGTTTCTGGAGGTCATCACCATTGGAAGGCTACTGCTTTCAATATTCTAAGAGTGGACTATTATTGGTCAGCACCATTTTCAGACATATTTTCTCAGGTCAGGGCATGTGAACCATGTCAAAATTTTGCAAGAAAGCAAAAACTTATGTCTCTGCCTTTAAAACCCATTATTTCTCATGGACCATTTCAACAGAGGGGTTTAGACTTCATCAGGGAAATCAATCCTTCATGTTTTGTATGACATAAGTGGATACTTACAGCCACATATTACTTTACTAAGTGGATTGAAGCAATTCTGACTCGAAATGCAACAGACAAGGTAATCATGGAATTTCTTGAAGGACATATTTTTTCTAGATTTGGTTGTCTTAAGAAGCTAGTTACTGACAATGCTCAAGCTTTCAGATCAAACTCCATGATTGATTTTTGAAATAAGTACAATATCAAATTGGTCCACTCCACTCCTTACTATCTCTAAGGTATTGGGTTAACAGAATCATCCAAATAAGGATTATCAAAAAATTAGTTACAAAAAACAAAAGGTCATGGGATTCCAAGTTAAAGTTTTCCCTATGGGATGATTAGATTAGTAGCAAGAAATCCATTGGAACTTTCCCATTCCAAATGGTGTATGGAAAATAATTTATTTTCCCAACTCAATTGGGTTTACTTGTTCTTAAATTTCTGCAAGAGGAGCTAGAAGAACCCAATGATATCCAAAGGAGAGTTTTTCATATGATAGAAGTTCAGCAAGCCAAAGAAAGATGGATCAGAAAGTTGTTGTTCATCAGAGTAAAGTCAAAGCCATGTTTGATAACGGAACCAAGAAAGATATTTTCAAAGAGGGAGATCTTGTGTTGAGATGGTATGCTAGAAGAGAGGACAAAGCTAAACATGGTAAGTTTGATAACTTATGGTATGGTACTTTCAAAATAGCCAAGGTCCTGAATAACAATACTTTTCTCTTACATAATCTGGATGAAACTGATATTTTTGGGGCCCCAGTAAATGGGAGATTCCTGAAACATTACTTTCTTTAAGATTTATCAAAAGTTTCAGTCTTTACAGTAGGTTTGTTTTTGAACTTAAATAAAGACTCCATACACCCAATGGAATTGTTTTATACAGTTTATGTTTTAAATAAAGGATGATAAAACAAGAAAATCAGAGAATCAAAAACAAGGTAAAGGTGTTGGTCTGCAGATCTTAAAGTTTCCTCGTGAAACTCTATCCCCAGAAGGAGCCAGTGTTAGTCTCTAACTTTGTTTTTGATTAAGTGAGTGTCCCTAACCCTTAATCCTCACTGCTTATGCTTTGTTGCCTGAAACTTGGTTTTCACCCCTTGGTTTGATATGTCATTCTTTGCAATTTTTGCACTTTTAATGATTTTCTTAAGTTTTTTAAGGTTTAGGATTTGATTTGATGAATCTTGTCACATCATTTGGCTATTCATTTTTTAATTTCCAAAATCTCTGCTAAGTCATGAATGGCCCTACAGGAATAGCGCTATTCCTCCAGTGCTAGGGATAATCATGTTTTTACATGCGCCATCTCTCCCTGATCACGTCATAATTTATCAAATCGTGATTAAAGGATCTACATGCCTCTTCAGATCTCTTCTCAGGTTGACACTGCAATTATAAAAGTTATATGTGAGGGATTGAGATGTACCTACCTGACCTGCATCAAATCAAAATTGTTTGGATATCATTAACAGAACCATCACCTTCTATTTTAATGTGTCTGGTGTTTTTTGCAAAGATCAAATTGAAGGAAGAAGATATTTTTATTTTCTAACAGCCCACAAGAACTGAAAATTCTCATTATCAGTCCTCGCAGATATGTTTACGGGACCATATCAACAACATGGCACTGAAGAAGAGCGGACAAATCATCATACTGGAACTTGATGGCATGGAATTACTTGAATAATACCCCCAAATGTCACAAAGGTTTAAATATGTAGGTTGGTTTGAATTTTTCACAACCTTCTAGGGGCACGATGAATAGATTTCCATGGTCTTCACACATAATTTTGATGGATTTGAAGCTATAATTGAGAAAATATGGATGATGGTGACTGAACAGTCAATTCCTAGATCATGTAAATTGCTAGTTGGTGGAGAAAGGTGGTGGAAGAAGGAGAATGTGGTTATGGAATTTGTTAATCAATTCTTAATTCCATAGAAACAAAACCCTAAATGGAAAAAGGGAATACCACATACCTAGGTAAAGAAGGAGTGGCATACTGCTTTGATGATCATCCATAAGTATATCAGGTGTGAGGGTAGGTTCTCATTGGTTTATATTTACCATATCAGACTGCTAATTCACATTAATGGTGACTATCCTCTCAATTTTCCCTATTTCCTACTTAAGAGTTTATGTAAAATGTCCAAGAGGGTGCAGTCTCATCCTGCTACAATTGAAAGTGGTCTCTTTCACCAAGGCTTAATAAATACATTGGTAATATCATCTTTAAATGAATCCCAAATCCCCTAGCATTGGCTAGTCCAATATTTAGGAAATGATTCACAGACATCTAAATCTAAAAATACCAAAGGGAAGAAATCAACCCAACTGAAAGAGACCGGTAAATCCATTGATTTCCTTATTAAAGAAGAACGATTTGCAGCTAGGGTAACATGGGATAGAGAGAGGAAGATGCAAAATCAACAAACCTTTGGAGATGCTCATGTAGGTAAAGGTCAAGAAGAAGCTACCACGAGTAAAGGTAAGAAATCTAAACTAGATGAAGATATTGATATATTTATTGATCCAGAGATAAATATAGAACTTGAAGAGGATGAAGTTATACTATGAACCCAATTCAGTCAAGAAGAAACATAAATCTACAATTAAGAAAAGGGAAAAGGGAAAAAAATAGAGGAAGAAGGCTACACTTGTGCCTAAGTACCCTAGGAGAAACTCCACTAGGTCTTTCAATAAATTTAGATTAAATTCAAAGGCCATGTTTAATCCATCTATTTAAAAAGAGAATCTTATAATCATAGAGGATAATTCAGAAGATTCCAAAACATGCATTAATAAACTGTCATAGATACCTTCTTTGCATAGGAATGAGAAATAAATTGAAAACGTGGGGAGGAGACAAGAAAAGGGAAAACAAGTTTTTCAATACTCCAGGAGACCTGTGACGAGAGCAAATACTAGATCAACTTCAAAATTTGAATATGTGTTTAAAGGTACAGGGTTGGTTTCTGATGACCAAGATGATCGTTATACAGAAACAGATAAGATTCCAGACCTTCAAGAGACCATGGATTTTGATGGCACTAATGATGAAGATCATAGCTCTGGATTATCTTCAAGGTATAGAATCAAATTAATAAACCCTCAGGCTACTATAAACATGAACCAACCTGCACCTGTAGAAGAATTCTTAGAATTTAAAGTTAAAGTTAGAAGTGAAAAAGACAAGATTAAGGATCTACAGGAAATGGTGAAGCAATTAAAGAAAGAAAAATATTAGGTGGAGCAATGGAATGTCAGATAGCAAGAGAAGAAACAGGATCTCAAGAAGAAATGAAAGGAACAAAAAGCACTGCTTAAGGAGCTGTGAGAATCTAATTTCAGGTTATATTGGCACAATATTGTGCTAACAACCAAACTGAACCAGAGGAACACTAAAACCAGTGCAGTTATTATACTGTGAAAGTTTATGAAGTTCTTTCATGCAATTTTGAAAGTTTTTGATGCAATTACTCAGGGAGTAAAATATGAACAATTTAATCTTTATATTTTGATCAAATGGATTTTTGATGATTCGAATGGGTAACTCAATCAAGATATGGTTCCAAAATTTTGTGGGATTTCCCCAGTTGTTGTAAAATATATTTTGAGTCAAGTTGTTGAGTGTTCTACTATATTGGCAAGGTAAGTGCTCATTTGAGCTGATTTTCCTAGAAAATAGGCATTGACCAAATCATGTTACAAACTAAATACTAGAAAATAGGATATGTAGTTATACTCTGTGTAGTTTAAATAGACAGAAAGAAGATTGTATAAGGGTCAAAAATTTGGGCTTTCAGGAACCTATTTTGAATATCATTGTAAGACAGTTTTATTCCACATTGATACTAAATGGAAAAGACATGTTGATGGTCATATTTTCTCTCATTTCATATTCTATTTCTTTTCTTTCTTGAAATTGTTTTTCTATTGCAATGCATTGATTCCTTGATTTTAAGTAACACAATGAAGATTTTGTTGTTATTGTTTATTATCAAGATTTTCCTTCAAGTACATGTTCTTGTTTCTAAATTACATTTTGAAATAAGAAATCTATATGGGGTTGACAAATTGAACGCTTTCATATTTCCTTTCATTATTTTCCATATTTGTCTGATCTATTTATGTGAATACCATTTACTAAATTAGTGGGATGTCTCTTGACTTCTTTTTGAGTTTTTTGTTTACTTTGAACCCTTGAACCAGCTTTCAACCATCCTAAAAAAACCAATTCATAAAACCATTAAACTAATATTGCAATAACCTTGATGATGCCCTAGCTTGCCCTCTCATAGGCAAATGCAACTTTAGGGACTAACACTACCAAAGACAAAACCTTAACTCTGAGTCTAGTCTTTTCCACCATGGTTTAATTCGAGTTCTCGTTAATTCCCAGTTGTTAAAGATAGGAGATAGTTGGAAAATGTTTCTTGTTAGGAATGATTTTGTTTCATTTCCATCTAAGCATGTCCATAGTTTACCTCTGTGTGTTGATGAGTCTACCGGTCTAAGCATATTGTTCCACTCTCTACAAAGTTTTCGAGTTGAAATACAAGTCTTGAGAGACCGTGTATTACCTTTCGATAACCCTATTGATTTTCGTCCGATAACTAAGGTCACCTCCAAGAAGCGTGAATTTGTTCCAAATAAATCCTTGGAGGAAATTCTGAGTCATCTAAGAGATAAGGCACCGTTCACCCCTGATCATGTACAGAACACAATTAATGAAGATAAAATTAAAACCAAAAGACAGGGTAAGAAAGTCACACAGAAGGTTCGTGATTTAGATTTCATAAATAAAAGGAACGGTAGACTACTGTCAAGGATGACCAGGAATTGACATCAGAACCATGATAAACTCATTCCCATGGTTTTCATTGAGGATAAAATCTTTGTCGAAGATGTCAGTTCTGATGCCACTAGAGTGGATTCTCCACAATATGATTTTGTTTCAAACTTGCCTCTATTTCTGAAGGAACAACAGGGGTTTTCATGGATCCATTGTGATTTCAAAAAGGTTATGGCATAATATAAACCATTGAACTCAGATGACACTCGCCCCCTACCAAGATTGGAAAAGGTATATTGTGAGGAATGTTTCACTTGGATCTAGAGGTATTATTAATATATTCCTTACTTGAAATCTCAAATTAATCAGGTTAAGGCTCGTAACATGGTATTGGAAAGACAAAATGTGGATCTAACAACCAACGTTAAACAAACGTCTCCCAGAGCTATCAAAAGATTCAGGAAATCAGGGGATATTGTTATAAAAAATTCTTCCAACTTCAAAGCTATTATGAATTCAAAATTCTTTGATGCCTCTTTTTCAAATGTTTAATGGGTAAATAATTTTCTTGGAATTAACTTTTTGTTTGTATTGTTCTAACAAAAATTGTTCTATTCTGTTTTATTAGACTAGCTACAGAATCGTAGATTTTGTAGCTTGTCTTTAATTAGTTTATTAGATTATTTTTCTAATTTAAATTTCATTTTTCTTCTTAGGCTTGAAGAAGATCGAATTACAAAGGTTGATGGGACAAGAAAATCATTGGAGATGCTCCAAATTTACAAGTTTTTCTTTAAAAAATAGTTTCAATAGTATTTTGATTATGTAACTATTTTTGAATGATTGTTACAACAAACCTATTTTTGGTTATTATTTTTGGAAACAAATTTATTAACTATGGATTTGTCTCTATCTTGGAAGATATGAGAAACATATCATGAACTTATTGTAAATAATAGTGTTTTCCCAAAGCCACGGCCAATTATTTTGGACCGGAAGATGGACTTATCTTTTTGAGAAAATATGAAATGCAATTTACTTTTTTGGCTTTAGTCCTTATGTAAACTATACAATGTGATTATTGTCTCTCATATATTTTATGGGCATGAAAACGTATATGTTATGAATTAACTTTAGTCTATTCAACACTTATGATTTCATGTTGTATTTATCTCTTATGTGGTCCATTATTTATTGGTTATCATAATCCCTATAGCCAATCAAGTGTCTGTACGTTTTGAGTTTATGTCGAATGTGAGAATTTTATTATATCATTTTCTAAAGATTGGAATTGATTCCATATTCAGATTTTGAATAATATAAATACACATGAGAAAAATACATTTGTCTTTATGTTTATTATAGATTKCTTTCGAAATATAAAATTCCTTGAGTTATTTCATGAAATATCATTCTTTCCTTCTTTCCATAGATTTATGCTTGGCAACAGGTTAAGTGGAGCTCACATTACTCAGAAAGACAAAATATCTTAGTGCTCTTTCTTTACCGTTGATCAGCATCAGGTTAGTTAGTTTTCCGTTTAGTTGATTTTTTTACTTTACAATGAGTAATGATTAAATTATCCAAACTTTAATGCTTTGTTCATTACAATTATATCATTTAGAATCTTACTCGTTCGTTTTGTTGTTTAATACTTACGGTAATAGAACAATTTTTTTTAGTCTTATATCTTATTTAGAATTTGTTTCAATAGTTAATTAAACTTTCATTTTCACAAGGATTCATGCAAACATTGTATCTATACATACGTTAATATATATAATAAGACTACATGTTAGGTATTTATGTATATTAACATATAAGATTATCAATTAAACGTATGTAATAAGACTATATAGTTAGGTAGTTTTTACCTCTCTTAGTTACTTTAGTATTTTCATTGGCTAACAAAGCCACACAACCCGTCAAGGTAGGTTATTCTAAATGGCTTGGGTTAACTAGACAACCCTGGACCAGATCTTCCTTTCTCGTTGATGGTGTGTCATAAACACCCATCAGCAAATGGCGCTAGAAGGAGGGCCTGAAATTCATTGATGGCACGAGGGGGTTGTAAGACTCCCCTGAATAATCGTTCTCCTATCGTGATGCGTAGTCGCTCAGACCCTACCATTATACCTAATCCAACCACTACGTTAGAAGCTAAACTTGATATTCCCACTGAACTTGTAACACTGATCCCTCAAGGGTTCAATGTACAAGACATTATCTGTAATTCTCACCAATCAATTTTGAGAACTCGGGGTGCATTATCCCGACTTAGACAATCTGGTAGACAGTTAAATCAGCCTCTTGATTTTTCCAATCAACAAGAAAATCCTCTTGGCATTGGTCTTCCTGATCACACATTAGATGATACTATTACCAATCCTTTTGAATGACTAATCCAAGGTGTTGGAGGATCTAGTCTTCCTCCATCCTCACCTGGGTCTTCTCTACCATTTTCAACAGAGGAATCCTCTGACGAAGGCAGTTATTTGTCTGGGAAATCTTGAAATTCACTCCCACATAATCCCATGGTTAACTAAAAAAATCTTTCCAAACCTTGGCTTGATCAAGATGCCATGGAAGTTCCCAGACCTCAACATCCGTTACCCAAACATCTTGGAAAGTGGCTACCCAAATTTGACCCTGTTTCGAAGTAATCAACTGAGGATCATATAAAAAAAATCATGTTATCTATTAGGCTTCAAAACATTGAACATGAATACATTGTGTGCAGGCTATTCCCTTACATATTTGAAGTAAATGAATCCACGTGGTACTTTTCATAACAACCCCAAACTATCGCTTCTTGGGATAAGTTTGAGACCTTTTTCTTAGAAACATTTGGGGATGATAAATCTCTAGAAGTTTTGGTGATGAAATTTTCCAACATGAAAATGAACCCCAAAGATAAAGTCAAGGATTTCAATCAGAGATTCCTTACGCTTAAAAATTAAATCTCTATAGAATTGATGTCTACTAAAAACTTGATTTTTGCATACTATGCTAAATCCCTACATCATAATATAGCTATATGGGTTTATAGGTGTAAGAAAAACATGTTACTAGAAGATTTTGAGGTGGCAGTTCTTATTGAAAAGGAAATTCTTAGTTTAAAGGATAATGTAAATGTGGAATTTGAATCAACTTCCTCTTCTAAAAAGAAAATAGAAATCCTTACCAGACCTTTCCCAAATAAAAAAGAACAAGAAACTTTAGACTTGGAGGGTTTACAGAAAGTCTTTCAAAATTTATCTAATCAATTCATAGACTTGAAAATATATGTTTAAGAAGCATCTTCAAGTAAAGGGAACTTTAGACCACCTTTTAGGAAACCTTTTCCTCCAAACAGACCAAATCTGACCACAAAAGGTCTGAATTTTGAAGGGTTATAGTATGCTTTACAAACAATATTAGATGAAAATGATAGTGTTGTTTATGTCCCACCTGAAAACCAAAATGAGACAGATGAAGAAGAAACACATGATGAGGAGGACTCATCTTCCCCAATATTCAGACATATTTTCTGATAGTATTTTCCAATCTAATTTTGAAACTTTCCATAAAAACCAGCACCCTTATAACAGCCGAAGTAAGGTACAAAACACATCTTCACCTGAGACAAGTAAGACTACAGTATCAAGATAGCCAAAACAGATTGAAAAAACACCAAATATCATTTCCCTAGATCTAGAATATGATCTTGTTGAAGATCTTAAAAACTAAGGTAAAATATATCGATTTTTGAACTACTCAAATTCCCTCTTATCCTATAGAAAATGTTGTGAAGTATAGTTGATAATAGTAAAAAGAATGATCCTTAAAATAAAAAACAAAAGAAAATGATGTAAATAAAATGAAATATGTCGTGAGCAAAAGACCGCCTAAAGATCAAAATAAAAAAGACACATCGGATAAGACTGTAGGGAATTTAGATAAAATAATTCCAGATACAACATTAAAAAATCAGTGGATTTCCGCTCCCACACCACGAACAAATGTACCACCTTTCCTTTTAACTTTCGAAATATTCAACATAAACGTGCATAATTGTATGGTTGATTCCAGAGCCTTGTCAAATGTAATCCCTTTGTCTATTTTTCAAAACATTAATGCTAAATTCAAGCCTTCTGACTTGAAAATTATTCGGTTAGACAAAACTAATGTCACAATTGTTGGTGAAATTAAATATGTATTTATTAGATTGTCATATAAACCAAAAATGCACCAGGTAATTAACATAGTTGTCATTGATATTTCAGAAGTTTATGGCTTCTTATCCAGCATAGATTGGTCTAAACAATTGCATGGTTATTTCGCTACAGATTGGTCTCATCCGTGGTTACCGAAAAACGACCAGCCAAACAAGATCATAATTAATATAGAATGTTATTTGAAGTACACTATTACAGATCTAAATGATTCAAATGAACCTTTCATCGTTGGTGTAAATACAATTGAAAATCAAGGTATGAACACTTTTTTGGGGAATTTCATGACTAAAATATCCACTATTACAAATCCAGATCAACAATCTGAAATATTAGCCCTTACTCAGGCAACAATTTTGAAAAATGATGCAAACATTGTTGACAGTGTTTAAATATGGTCTTTATACTTTGATGGATCTAAATCTCATGAAGTATCCAGTGTTGGTTGTTATCTGATTGACCCCAAAGGTAATAATACATTCATTGTTTATCGATTAGAATTTGAGTGTACTAACAACATAGCAGAATATGAAGATGTCCTGCAGGGACTTTAGAAGGCACTCGATCTTAAGGTGCAAATATTGATGGTGTTTGGTGATTATGAAATTGTAGTTAAGAAGGTAAAAAATGTTATTCATTGTTTATCAAGTCATATCAAAAATTACCAAACCGGGGTATGGAACTTAATCCATAAATTTCTCTCTTTTAACATAAGTTCTATTCCTAGATCTAGTAATTATGAAGCTGAATTAGTGGCTAATGTTGCGTCAAAGTTATTACACGCTGAAGGTTTTTCTCCTAATGCATTTTTTTTTCAATTGATGTTCATACCGTCGATCCCCGACAATATTACCAATTGGCGAGTGTTTGATGATGATCAACAAATCATAATTTTTTTGCATATGGAGGACACTTTCCAAGATGTCATAATTGATGAAAGTACTCACGATGAAAATATTCGTGATTTCTCGGTAATATCTGACCCTTGTTCTACAGAAATATCATCTGATCTGGTAAATTCTATCCCTAAGTTTGTCGTTAGATTAGAAATTTTGTATGATTTACATGAAAAATTTAGGGGAGTGGTTAATTTCAAAACAAATAGCTCCTTGTTACTATATGAAACTATAAACTTGGGAACGCAAGATAATCCTCGGAATATTAATCTAGGAAAAGGGTGTTCTCAACAAGAAAGGTCTACATTCATAAAATTGTTTAAATAATTTAAAGATGTATTTGCTTGGACATACGATGATCTGAAAACCTTTGATCCAAACATAATACAACACGTAATTCCTATGAAGCCCCAAACCCAACCATTTCAGCAAAAACTTAGGAAAATGCATCCTAAACTAGAAACCACAGTAAAAAAGGAACTAAATAAATCATTAACCGCCAAAATCATTTTTCCATTTCGGCATATCTAATGGGTATCCAAATTGGTCCCGATAAGAAAGAAGAATGGAGAAATTTGACTCTGTGTCAATTTTCGTAACTTACACCGAGCCTTTGATAAAGACAACTATCTCGTTCCTTCAATGGAACAAATTTTGCAATAGGTATCTTGTTCTTAAAGACTATCTTTATTATATGGTTTCTCAGGGTACAACGTGGTCCTTATGTCTCCATCAAATCAGTTGAAAACCACTTTCCGCACCCCATGGGGCACCTATGCCTATCAAAAAATGTCTTTCGGATTGATTAATCCCACAGCCACTTTCTAGAGAAAAATGGATATTTCTTTTCGTGGCCTTATCAACCAGTTAGTTGTTGTCTACCTAGATGATGTCACTATCTTTTCAAATAAAAAAAAAATATTACTTGTCACATATTAGGGTTGTACTAGAACGTTGTCTTAAGTTTGGTATTTCACTAAATCCTAAGAAGTCAATTTTCGCATTAGAGCAGGGAATATTGCTTGGATTTGTAGTTTCAAAAAGGGGATGATAATAGACCCAGAATGAACACAAGCTATTTCCAATCTCCCTCCACCTTCTTCCAAAAAGGAAATGCAATCTTTTCTTGGTAAAATATATTTCGTCAGACACTTTGTTCCAAGTTTTTCTTAGATGGTTAGGCCTCTTCAAAACTTGATTAAAAAGGATGTTATTTTCAAACGGGGACCACAAGAGAACCTAGATTTTAATTCCATTCATAAATATATAACTGAATTTGCCTTCCTGATGAGTCATGATTTCTCCAAAGATTTCACGCTTTACACTTTTGCATCAGATAGATTGTATGTTGTTGTGCTTACTCAGAAAAATGATGAAAACAATGAAATCCCTATTTCATTTATGATTTATTCTTTTAAAGGAGCATACTTAAATTATCCTGCAGTAGATCAACAACAATATGTTGTCTTTAAGGAAGTTAAACATTTCAGACCTTACATGTTGAAGTCTAGGATAAAATTCATTGTTCCTTACCTTGCTATAAGAAAGTTGTTAGTTTAGAATGAACTTGGGGAGAAAAGGGAAAATTGGATGACCTCCCTTCAAGAATACAATCTCGAAATCATACCCACACAAATTGTTAGAGGTCAAGTCCTGTGAAAAATAGTGGCTGACTTAGTTGAAATACTAGAAAATCAAACAATAGCACCAGCCAAAATTTTGCATAATGAAACACAAATCTGATGTACACAAACTGTACCTAATTCATGGTATAATGATATCATATTTTATTTACTTCACAGAACTACTCCTCAAAATATTTATCCAAAAAGAAAAAGAGAACTAAGATGCAGGTCTACATCTTTTGAATTGATTAATGATGTATTGTTTCGGAAGAAGTTTGATGGTGTATTTTTGTGCTTCCTAGAAAAGGAAGAATATGAAAAGGTACTAGCTGAGTTGCATTCCGGCGATGTCGGGGGCCATTTTGTTGGAGACACAACTTCCCACAAAGTAATTAGGGTTGGTTACTATTGGACCACATTATTTAAATATGCTCATTCTATGGCTCACAAATGTATAATTTGTCAAAAAGTTGCAGGACGGGTCAAGAAGGTTGCATTTTCCTTGCAGCATGTTACAGTAGATACACCATTTCTGCAGTGGGGCCTAGATATCATAGGACCAATTAACCCACCTTCTTCACAACAACACAAATACATTCTCACAGCAATGGATTATTTTACGATATGGTATTAAGCTTTACTGTTGTGGGTAGTAAACACGAATTAGGTAGTTTCGTTCTTGAATTCTCATATTATCACTCATTTAGGAATACATGAATGTTTGGTTTTCGATAATGCTTCTTATTTTTCTTTCTTGGACATGAACATTTTTTCTCTAGAAAAAGGGATTAAGCTAAAATACTCCACCAGTTATTATCCCCAAGGAAATGGCTTAGCTGAGTCAACAAACAAAAATCTGATTAAAATAACAAAAAGAATAGTGTTGGAAAATAACAAAAATTGGCACAATGCATTATATAACGCACTATGGGATGACAAGGTCACTCCAAAAGCTTCCATCAATAATTCTCCTTTATTCCTCATTTACAGAAGAGAAGCTATCCTACCTCCCCACGTATTTATCCCTTCACTGCAATTATATTAGAATGTTTAGGAGAAAGAATGCCCCCATTTAGAGAATCGAATAAATGATTTACTGAAATTAGAAGAAGTTAGGACACAAGTAAAACAGACATTGGACCAACACCAACAAATTGTTAAAAACATGTTTGATACAAGTTTGTCCTTGGATAGAAAAATTGATGTAGGATATTTGGTCCTCAAATGGGACAAAGCACATGAGGATAAAGGAGAACACACTAAGTTTCAATATCTGTTATTGGGACCTTTTGTCATTGCAGAAAAATTGGATCCTATCTCCTTTCATTTGCAGAACTTGGAGGGACGACCAGAAAATTTTCCTATGAATGGCCAGACTCTCAAGAAATACTTCGCATGAGAAGAATAAGACCTTCCCCCTCTAAATATTCCTATTTGTTTATTGTTATGTTTTTCTTCTAATTGATTATTTTTGCTGCTTTGTTTTTTTTTTTTTTTAAGTTATTTCTAACTCACAATCCATTATTGAGGGGAAATTTTATCATCAAGTTTATCATTAATGGGAGTTTGTAATAGTTCAAGCGTCTTAAATTTTAATTTTTAACTCAAATGAGTCGTTTATAAGACATTTATTCTAGAAGTCTCTATTAGAATATTGTTCCTAAATGTTTTCCAAGATCTCAGGGGAGTATGATCACCTTTAAAAAATTCACATCGTCCCAGCTCTAATGAGATCAAATCAAAAAGCTTCCCCACCCTTCAGATGATTTTTTTATTGAAATCTAAAGGTCTTAACCATGATGAAAACTATCAGTTCTTAAAGAAAAAAAATCAATATTAATGATTCATCATATATTTTCCTGGTTGTCAAATCTTCAGTATCTCCCCACTCTCTCGTCATCATGAAATCTCAAAATCGTATCAGTATGAAAGACTAAGGAGAGTTGGAAAAAATTTAACGTGTGGGAAATGTTTGTAAACCCATCAAGGTACTGAAAAGGACTGCTGGCAGTGGGAAAATGCACACATGATACCAAGACAACTTCATTGGAGTACTGAACAACCCTGCTAGCAGCGAAGCAATGTCGTGTTTGTGATTTATCAGGTATATTTTATAAGTTGATCATATATCAAAAATTTCATATCATGGATAGAAGAATTTTGGATGGGATAAAAGGAATTGACTGGGTTAAATGACATCCTTGTCGAGGCTATAAATGCTTGTTGGCAGCAGTGGCTCTGTCAACGGTATTGAAGTTACCTTTATAAAACATTTTGTTTTTTATTTTTATTTTTTTTATTTTTTTTTTGCCTGGCGGAATCGCAACTAGTTGGGCACGTACTCGTGTTACATGTGGTCATGTTATACAACTTCTACCACAATAACCTCTAGGTGTTCCCACATTTCCCCACGCACTACACACTAGATTATTCAGGGGGAGTTGAACTCGAGACCTCATGGAATTTCATTTTCACAACACTTGCCAATTGAGCTGCCCCTCGAAGGAAAAATTGTTTCCTTTTGATCAAAACTAATTTTCAAGTTATAATCATCTGTTAGAGCACTCTTTGTGAGTATGACTGTATTAATTTTTTTGAGTTAATCTTAATATTTTTCAATCTTCTTCGAAGTTGTTTTTAGTGATTCTCGAATCTTTCTTTTCCCTGATATAAAGTTTTCATGATTCAGAGATAACTACTTCACCCAGTGAGTTTCCATTGTTGGAATCCAAATATTCATATCATTTTATTTATCTCTGAAACGCAAAAATGGAAAAGAAATTTTCTATCAGCTTCCTAATTTTGTCTATGAAGAGTTTGATTATGGTTTTTGAGTAATTTCTTGATTGATCATTTTGTTTTGAGATTTATTTTGTCAATAAACGACTCATTTACCCATTTCAATTTCATGATTTTCAAGCATGAAATTGAAATCTTCTTGCAAAACGCATTAAATAAAATCTAAAAGCTTCTCTCCTTGTAAAACCAAACGATCCTTTGAAACACCTAAAATCACTAAGAATTTAAGCTTGGTGAGTATATGGTTATGTGAAAAAAATTAGCATAAGAATAGAACCCAATCACAATTGATTTATTTTATGTTTTAATCAATTTTCAAAGTATTGGTTATTACTTTACCCTTTTTTATTTTGTTTTTGAGTTCATGACATTAACATATTATCCGAATACTACTTTAATCTATTATTTCATGGTCTAATAAATGTATTACCTGGCTAGTGACCATGCTATGAAACCATTACCTCTTTGTCATCTTCACCATAGATCACATTCATTTCATCGTTTCGCTAGTGCTTCGTAACCAAGGATTAGGTTCTTAGCATGAGAGGTGGTTTTTGAGTGTTTTATCCTATGGTTCAGGGGGTTTAATCAATGATTAGGGTGGAAGTCGGGGTAGCATCCTCAGGAGATCTTATTTTTCAGGTCACCTTTGACCATGCAAACTATACCATTTATTTTGGGTTGGATTGAATGCAGACTCCTCCATTCTGCATCTTTTGGTATATTGTGCGCAAGCTTATGGCTCTTGTAGTTAGGGTGGAGCCGAATGGCTCACAGGCTTTGCTCTCTCATGGAGATGTTGTATATGACCTCATCCTTTTCAGTTGGGTTAAATTTGTACAGTCATTTGAGGTTTTTAATATGGAAGTTGCACAGACCTTTTCCAAGACTTTTGATGGTGCAAAAGCCAAAGCAGGCGACCTGCAGTTGCAAGTAGATGAAGAATCCATAGTAGAGGCCACAGGTCTTTCGCGGGAAGGGGACCACTGGTTCAAAAATATGAAGATAAAGGGCATTCCATGGAATTTACTAATGGTATCTAGAAAGTCATGCTATAACGTTAAAGGTACGCCCATCCAGTTGTTCAAAATTCATTGGCATGGATTGTTGTTGATAATTAAACAATTTGTCACATGTGAGGGATGTTATGGAACGCCTATTGATGGTCTTCTTGGGTTTTAATTTAAACTTTCCATTTTTTTTCTTAGCAACCTCCATAAGATATCCAGGTTCTACCAAAGAAAAAACCCTAACTCTAAGTCCAATATTTTCCACCATGGTTTAATTCGGGTTCTAGTTAATGCCTAGTTGTTAAATATAGGAGATAGTTGGCAAAGATTTCTTGTTAGGAATGGTTTTGTTTCATTACCATTTGAACCTGTCCATATTTTACCAATGTGTGTTGATGAGCCTACCAGTCCAAGCATATCGACCCACTCTCTAAAAAGTTTTCGAGTTGAAATACAAGTCTCAAAAGACCTTGTATTACCTCCTGATACCCCTATTGATTTTTGTCTGATAACTAAGGTTACCTCCAATAAGCGTGAATTTTTTCTAAAGAAATCCTTGGAGGAAATTTTGAGTCATCTAAGAGATAAGGAATCGGTCGCCCCTGATCCTGTACAGAACACGGTTAATGAAGACAAAGTTCAAATCAAAAGACAAGGTAATAAAGTCACACAAAAGGTTCATGATTTAGATAAATAAAGTCACGCAAAAGGTTCATAAATAAAAGGAATGGTAGACTTTTGTCAAGGATGACCAAGAATCAACATCAGAACCATGATAAACCCATTCCCACGGTTTTCATTAAGGACACGATCTCTGTCGAGGACGCTAATTCTGATGCCACTAGAGTGGATTCTCCCCAATATGATTTTGTTTCAAACTTGCCTCCATTTCTGAAGGAACAAAAGGGCTTTTTCAAGGATCCAGTATGATTTGAAAAAGGTTATGGAACAATATAAACCATTGAAATCAATTGACACTCTCCCCCTACTGATATTGGAATAGTTATATTGTGAGGAATGTTTCACTTGGATCCAGAGGTATTATCAGGATATTCCTTATTTGCAAGCTCAGATTAATCAGGTTATGGCTCGTAACATGGTATTAGAAAGAGAAAACGTGGATCTAAGAGCCAACGTTCAACAAACTTCTCCCAGAGCTACCAAAAGATTATAGAAATCAGGGGATATTGTTATAAATAATTCTTCCAACTTCAAAGTTGTTATGAATTCAAAATTATCTAATGCCTCTTTTTCAAATGTTTAATGGGTAAACAATTTTCTTGGAATTAACTTTGTGTTTTTTTTGTTATAACAGAAATTGTTCTATTTTGTTTTATTAGACAAGCTACAAAATCGTAGATTTTGTAGCTTGTCTTCAATTAGTTTGTTAGATTCTTTTTCTAATTTAATTTTTTATTATTATTCTTAGGATGGAAGAGGATCAAATTACAAAGGTTCATGGGACAATAAAATCATTGGAGATGCTCCAAATTTACAAGTTTTTCTTTAAAAAATAGTTTCAATAGTATTTTGATTATGTAACTATTTTTGAATAGTTGTTACTGCAGGCCTGTTTTTAGTTATTATTTTCGTAAAAGCCTTTATTAAGGATGGATCTATCTCTATCTTGGAAGATATGAGAAATAGATCATGAACTCATTTTAAATATTCGTGTTTTCCCAAAGGAAAGGGAAATTCTTTTGGACCAGAAGATGGACTTATCTTTTTGAGAAATATATGAAATGCAGTTTACTTTTTTGGATTTAGTCCTTATGTAAATTGTACGTTGTGATTATTTTCTCTCATATATTTTATGGGCATGAAAACGTGTATGTTATGAATTAGCTTTAGTCTGTTCAACACTTATGTTGTCATGTTGTGCTTATCTCTTACGTGGTCCATTATTTATTTGTTATCATAATCCCTGTGGCTAATCAAGTGTCTATATGTTTTGAGTCTACGTCGAATGTTAGCATTTGATTATATCATTTTTCGGAGATTGGAATTGATTCCATATTTAGATTTTGAATAATATAAATCCACATGAGAAAAACACATTTGTCTTTCTATTTATCATCGATTGCTTTCGAAATATAAAATTCCTTGAGTTATTTCAGGAAATATCATTCTTTGCTTCCTTTCATAGATTTATTCTTGGAAAAAGGTTAAGTGGATCTTACATTACTCAGAAAGACAAAATAGCTTAGTGCTCTTTCTTTACCACTGATCAACATCAGGTTAGTTAGTTTTCCTTTTAGTTGATTTATTTACTTTACAATGAGTAATGATTAAATTATCCAAACTTTAATGCTTTGTTCATTACAGTTATAGCATTTAGAATCTTACTCGTTCATTTTGTTGTTTACTACTTACAGTAATAGAACAATTTTTTTAGTCTTATATCTTATTTTGGACTTTGTTTCATTAGTTAAACTTTCATTTTCACAAGACTTCATGAAAACCTTGTATCTATACATACATTATTGTATATAATAAGACTACATGTTAGGTATTTATATATATTAACAGATAGGATTATCAGTGAAATGTACATAACAAGACTATTTAGTTAAGTATTTTTTACCTCTCTTAGTTACTTTAGTATTTTCATTGGATAACAGACCCACAAAACCCATCAGGGTAAGTTATTCTAAACGGATTGGGTTAACTAGACAACCTAGGAACGAATATTCCCTTCTTGTTGATAGTGTGCCATAAACGTTTGTCAACAAATGGAGCTAGAAGGAGGGCCTGAAAGTCATTGATGGCACGAGGAGGTCGTAAGACTCCCCCGAATAATCATTCTCTTGTCGTTATGTGTAGTCGCTCAGACCCTACCATTATACCTAATCCAGCCACAATGTCAGAAGCTACACTTGACATTCCCGTTGAACCTATGACATTGATCCCTCAAGGGTTCGATGTACAAGAAATTATTTGTAATTATCACCAATCAATTTTGAGAACTCAGGGTGCATTATCCTGACTTAGACAATCTGGTAGATAGTTAAATCATCCTCTTGATTTTTCCAATTAGCAAGAAGATCCTCTTGGCACTAGTCTTCCTGATCACACATTAGGTGATACTATTACCGATCCTTTTGAAGCACTAATCCAAGGTGTTGGAGGATCTGGTCTTCCTCCATCCCCACCTAGGTCTTCTCCACCCTCTTCAAGAGAGGAATCCTCTGACGAAGGCAGTTCTTCGTCTCGGAAATATCAAAACTCACTCCCACCAACTCCCATGGATAACCAAAAATATCTCATCAGACCTTGGCTCGATCAAGATGTCGTGGTAGTGTCTGGACCTCAACATTCGTTACCCAAACATCCTGAAAAGTGGCTACCCAAATTTTGACCCCGATTTGAAGCAATTAGATGAGGATCATATCAAAAAAAACATGTTAGTTGTTAGGCTTCGAAACTTTGAACATGAAGACGTCGTGTGTGGGACATTCCCTTACACCTTTGAAGGAAATTATTCCATGTGGTATTTTGCACAACAGCCCCAAACTATCACTTCTTGGGATAAGTCTGAGACCTTTTTCTTAGAAACTTTTGGGGATGATAAATCTCTAGAAGTTTTGGTAATGGAATTGTCCAACATGAAAATGAACCCGAAAGAGAAATTCAAGGATTTCAATAAGAGATTCCTTATGCCTAAAAATAAAATTATTACAGAATCGATGTCTGTTGAAAACTTGATTGTTGCATACTATGTTAAATCCCTACATCATAATATAGCTATATGGGTTAAGAGGTGTAAGAAAAACATGTTACTAGAAGCTTTTGAGGAGACAATCCTTATTGAAAAGGACATTCTTAGTTTAAAGTATAATGTAAATGTGGAAGTTGAATCAACTCCCTCTTCTAAAAAGAAAATAGAAATCCTTACTAGACCTTCCCCAAATAAAAAAGAACACGGATATTTAGACTTGAAGGGTTTACATAAAGCCTTTCAGAAGTTATCTAATCAATTCATAGACTTGAAAAGATATGCTGAAAAAGAATCTTCAAGTAAAGGGAAATTTAGACCACCTTTTAGGAAACCTTTTCCTCCAAACAGACCAAATCAGACCACAGAAGGTCTAAATTTTGAAGGGTTACAGTATGATTTACAACCAATATTAGATGCAAATGATAGTGTTGTTTCTATCCCACTTGAAAACCAAAACAAAACATGTGAAGAAGAAACACCTGATGAGAAGGAATCATCTCCCCCAGTCTTCGTACATCTTTCTGACAGTATTTTCCAAGCTAATTTTGAAACTGTCCATAAAAACCAACACCCATATAACACTCGAAGTAAGGTACAAAACACATATTCACCTGAGACAAGTAAGAATAGGGTATCAATACAACCAAAACAGATTGAAAATCCATGAAATCTCGTTTCCCTAGATCTAGAATATGATCTTTTTGAAGATCTTAAAAAACTAAGGGAAAATATATCGATTTCTGAACTACTCAAATTCCCTCTTATCCTACAGAAAATGTTGTGAAGTATAGCTGATAATAGTAAAAGGAATAATCCTTTAAATAAAAAATCAATAGAAAATGACATAAATAAAACGAAATATGTCTTGAGAAACAGATTTCCTAAAGATCAAAATAAAAAGGACGAATTGGATAAGACTGTAGGGAATTTAGATAAAATAATTCCAGATACAAAATTAAAAAATCAGTAGATTTTTGCTCCCACGCCATGAAAAAATGTACAACCTTTCCTTTTAACTTTCGAAATCTTCAATAGAAATGTGCATAATTATATCGTTGATTCTAGAGCCTCATCAAATGTAATTCCTCTGTATGTTTGTCAAAAGACTAATGTTGAAGTCAAGCCTTTTGACTTCAAAATTATTCATTTAGACATAACTAATGTCACAATTGTTTGTGAACTTAACGATGTATTGATTAGATTCTCATCTAAATCAAAAGTGCACCAGGTAATTGACATAGTTTTTATTGATATTCCAGAAGTTTATGGCTCGTTCTTGAGCAGAGATTGGTCTGAACAATTGCACGGTTATTTCTCTACATATTGGTGTCATCTGTGGTTACCAAAAAAAAGTGAGCCAAACAAGATCAGAGTTAATAGAGAGTGTTATCTAAAGTACATTGTTGCAGATCTAAACGATTCAAATGAACATTTCACCACTGGTGTAAATACAATTGAAACTCAAGGTATGAAAACGTTTTTTGGGAATTTCATGACTAAAATATCCACTCTTACAAATCCAGATCAACAATCTAAAATATCATCCCTTACTCAGGCAACAGTTTTGAAAAATGATGCAAACATTGTTGATAGTGATTAAATATGGTCCTTATTCTTTGATGGATCTAAATATCATGAAGGAGCCAGTGGTGGTTGTGTTGTGATTGACCCTAAAGGTAATAATACATTCATTTCCTGTCGATTAGAATTTGAATGTACTAACAACACAACAGAATATGAGGCACTCCTGCAGGGACTAAAGAAGGCACTGGATCTTAAGGTGAAAATCTTGATGGTGTTTGGTGATTCTGAAATTATAGTTAAGCAGGTAAAAAATTCTATTCATTGTTTATCACCTCATATCTAAAATTACCAAACTGAGGTATGGAACTTAATCCATAAATTTCTTGCTTTTAACATAAGTTCTATTCCTAGATCTAATAATTCTAAAGTTGATTTATTGGTTAATGTTGTGTCAAAATTATTACCTGTTGAAGGTTTTTCTCCTAATGCATTTTCTGTTGAATTGATGTTCATACCATTGATCCCCGACAATATTACCAATTGGCGAGTGTTTGATGATGATCAACAAATCATAAATTTTATGCATATGGAGGACACTTTCCAATATGTCGTAATCGATGAAAGTACTCACAATGAAAATATCTGTGATTTCTCGATAATATCCGACCCTCGTTCTATAGAAATATCATCCAATCTGGTAAATTCTATCCCTAAGTATTTCGTTAGATTAGAAAAATGTTATGATTTACATGACAAATTTATGGGAGTGGTTAATTGCAAAAGAAACACTTTGTCATTATTGTATGAAACTATAAACTTAGGATGCAAGATAATTCTTAGAATATTAATCTGGGCAAAGGGTGCTCTCAACAAGAAAGATATGCATTCACTAAATTGGTTAAAGAATTTAAAGATGTATTTGCTTGGACATACGATGATCTGAAAACCTTTGATCCAAACATAATACAACACATAATTCCTATGAAGCCCCAAACCCAACCATTTCAGAAAAAACTTAGGAAAATGCATCCTAAACTAGAAACCATAGTAAAAAAGGAATTAAATAAATTATTAACTACCAAAATCATTTTTCCAGGTAAGAAAGAAAAATGGATAAATTCAACTTTGTGTCAATTTTCGTAACTTAAACTAAGCCTCTGATAAAGACAACTATCATGTTCCTCCAATGGAACAAATTTTGCAACATGTATCTAGTTCTAAAAGATATCTTTATTATATGGTTTCTCAGGGTACAACCAGGTCCTTATGTCTCCATCATATGAGTTGAAAACCACTTTCTACACCCCGTGGGGCACCTATGCCTATCCAAAAATGCCTTTCAGATTGATTAATGCCAGAGACACTTTCTAGAGGGAAATGGATATTGATTTTCGTGGCCTTATCAACCAGTCAGTTGTTGTCTACCTACATGATGTCATTGTATTTTCAAAGAACAAAAAAGATTAGTTTTCACATCTTAGGGTTGTACTAGAATGTTGTCGTAAGTTTGGTATCTCACTAAATCCTAAGAAGTCACTTTTCGCAGTAGAGTAGGGAAGATTACTTGGATTTATAGTTTCAAAGGAGGGGATAATAATAGACCTCGAACGAACTCAAGATATTTCCAATCTCCCTCCACCTTATTCTAAAACAATAATGCAATCTTTTCTAGGTAAAATAAATTTCGTCAGATGCTTTGTTCCTGCAAGTTTTTCTGAGATGGTTAGGCCTCTACAAAACCTGATTAAAAAGGATGTTATTTTAAAATGGGGACCGCAAGATTACCTATCTTTTAATTCCATTTGTAAATCTATAACCAAAGCTTCCTCCCTGATGATTCATGATTTCTCCAAAGATTCCACACGCACTTTCGCATCACACAGATGGTATGTTGTTGTGCTTACTCAGAAAAATGCTTAAAATAATGAAATACTTATTTCAGTTATGAGTTTTGATTTTAAAGGAGCATAATTAAATTATCCTGCAGTAGATCAACAAGAATACGTTTTATTTAAGGAATTTAAACATTTCAAACCTTACATGTTGAAGTCTAGGATAAAATTCATTGTTCCTTACCCTGGTGTAAGAAATATGTTAGTTCAGAAGGAACTTGGGGAGAAAAGGGAAAATTGGATGACCTCCCTTCAAGAATATAATATAAAAATAGTACCTGCACAAATTGTTAGAGGTCAAGTCCTGTGAAAATTAGTGGTTGACTCAGTTGAAATACCAGAAAATCAAACAATAGCACCATCCGAAAATTTGCATAATGAAACACAAATTTGTTTTACACAAACTGTACCTAATTCATGGTATAATGATATCATATTTTATTTACTGCATGGAACTACTCCTCAAAATATTGATCCAAAAAACAGAAGAGCACTAAGACTTAGGTCTTCATATTTTCAATTGATTAATGATGTATTGTTTCAGAAGAATTTTGATGGTGTATTTTTGCACTGCCTAGAAAATAAAGAATCTGAAAAGGTACTAGTTGAGTTATATTTTGGTGATGTCGGGGGCCATTTTGGTGGATGCCCAATATCCCACAAAGTAATTAGGGTTGGTTACTATAGGCCCACATTATTTAAATATGCTCATGCTATGGCTCGAAAATGTATAATTTGTCAAAAAGCTGCAGGACGAGTCAAGAAGGTTATATTTCCTTTGCATCCCGTTACAGTAGATACACCATTTCAGCAGTGGGTCCTAGATATCATGGGACCAATTATTCCACCTTATTCATAGCAACAAAAATGCATTCTCACGACAACGAATTATTTTACGAGATGGTCTAAATCTTTATCGTTGAGGGTAGTAAACATGAATTAGGTAATTTCGTTCTTGAATTCTCATATTATCACTTGTTTCCAGATACCTAAATGTTTATTTTTCGATAATGCTTCTTATTTTTCTTCCTTGTACATGAATGCTTTTTCTCTAGAACAAGGGATTAAGCTAAAATTCTCTGCCAGTTATTATCCCCAAGGAAATGGATTAGTTGAGTCAACAAACAAAAATATGATTAAAATAATAAAAATAACAGTGTCGAGAAATCACAAAAATTGGCACAATGCATTATATAACGCACTATGGGATGATAAGGCCACTCCAAAACCTTCCATTGGTAATTATCTTTTCTTCCTCGTTTATGGAAGAGAATTTATCCTACCTCCCCACGTCTTTATCCCTTCACTGCAATTATCTCAAAAAGTTCAGGAGGAAGAATGCCCCCCTTTAGAGAATCGAATAAACGCTTTACTGAAATTAGAAGAAGTTAGGACACAAGCGAAATAGAAATTGGACCAACACCAACAAACTATTAAAAACTGGTTTGATACAATTTCGGCCTCTGATAGAAACTTTGACATAGGAGATTTGGTCCTCAAATGGGAAAAATCACATGAGGATAAAGGAGAACACAGTAAGTTTCACAATCTGTGGTTGGGACCTTTTGTCATTCCAGAAAAATTGGGTCCTAGTTCCTTTCATTTGCAGAACTTGGAGGGATGACCAGACACTTTTCTTGTGAATGGCCAGACTCTCAAGAAATAATTCGCATGAGCAGAATAAGACCTTCCCCTTGTAAATATCACTAGTTGTTTATTGTTATGTTTCTTTTCTGATTGATTATTTTTGTTGCTTTCTTTGTTTTCTTTTTGTTTTTAAAATTTATTTCTAACACACAATCCATTATTGAGGGGAATTTTTATCATCAGATTTATCATTAACAGTAGTTTGAAAAAGTTCAAGAATATTAAATGTTATGTTTTAACTCATATGAGTCATTTATAAGACAGTTATTCTAAAAGTCTCTACCAGAATATTGTTCTTGAATTTTTGTCAAGATCTTGGGGAAGTACGATCACCTTTAACTTTTTACACCATCCCAGCTCTAATGAGATCAACTCAAAGTGCTTCCCCACTCTTGAGATGATTTCTTGATTGAAATATAAATGTCTTAACTATGATGAAAAATATCTGTTCTTAAAGAACAAAAAACAATATTAATGATCATATATCTGTCTAGCTGTCAAATCTTAAGTATCTCCTCACTCTCTCATATTCATGAAATCTCAAAATCGTATCAGTATGAAAGACTAAGGAGAGTTGGAAACACTTTAACATGTGGAAAATGTGTTTAAACCCATCTAGGTACTTAACAGGCCTACTTGTAGCGGGAAAATGCACACATGATACCAAGACAACTTCGTCAGGGTACTGAATAGACCTGCTGGCAGTGAAGCAATGTCGGGTTCGAGATTTGTCAGGTATATTTTATAAGTTGATCATATATCAAAAATTTCATATCATGGATAGACAACATTTAAATGGGATTAAAGGACTTGAGTGGGTTAAATGGCATCCCTATCGAGGATGTGAACACCTGTTAGAAGCAATAGCTCTATTAACGGTATTGAAGTTACCTTTATAAAATCGTCATCTTTTTTATCAAAACTAACTTTTAGGTAAACTAACTTATTTGATCAAAACTAACTAATTGTTAGAGCACTCTTTGTGAGTATGATTGTATTAATGTTTCTGAGCTAATCTTAATATTTTTTAATCTTCTTCGATGTTGTTTTTAGTGATTCTCGAATCTTTCTTTTCCCTGATATAAAGTTTTGATGATGCAGAGATAACTGCTTCGCCCAGTGAGTTTCCATTGTTGGCAACCAAATATTCATATTGTTTCATTGATCTCTGAAACACAAAAATGGCAAAGGAAATTTTTATCAGCTGACTAATTTTCTCTACGAAGAGTTTGATTATGGTTTTTGAGTAATTGTTTGATTGATCATTTTGTTTTGAGCTTTATTTTATCAATAAACGACTCATTTACCCATTTAATTTCATAACTCTCAAGCATAAAATTGAAATATCCTCGTAAAACACATTAAATAAACTCTAAATGCTTCTCTCCTTGTAAAACCAAATGAGCCTTTGAAACACCTAAATTCACAAAACATTTAAGCTTGGTGAGTATATGGTTATGTAAAACAATTTAGCATAAGAATAGAACCCAATCACAATTGATTTATGTTATGCTTTAATCAATTTTCAAAGTATTGGTTATTACTTTACCCTTTGTGATTTTGGTTATGAGTTTATGACATTACCATATTATCCGGATACTAATTTAAATTGGTATGTCACAGTCTAATCAACATATTACCTAGATAGTGATCATGCTATGAAACCATTACCTCTTTGTCCAGTTAACCAGAGATCACATTCACTTTATCATTTGGATGGTGCTTCGTAACCAAGGATTAGGTTCTTAGCAGGCGAGGTGGTTTTTGTTTAATTATTCCTCTTGTTCATGGGGCTTAATCAAAGGTTAAGGTGGAAGTCATGGTATCATCCTCCCAAGATCTTAGTTTTCGCATAACCTTTGACCATGAAAACTATAACATTTTTTTTGGATTGGCTCAAAAAATAGACTCCTCCATTCTGCAAATTTTGGTATATCGTGTGCAAGCTTATGGCTCATGTAGTTAGGGTGGAATCAAATGGATCACAGGATCTTCTCTCTCATGACGATGTTGTAGATGACCATGTCCTTTTCGGTAGGGTTAAATTTGTACAATCATTTAAGGGTTTTAATCTGGAAGTTGCACAAGCCTTTTCCAAGACTTTTGATGGTGCAAAATCCAAAGTAGGCAACCTATAGTTGCAAGTTGTAAGAGATGCTCCAAATTTATAAGTTTTTCTTTAAAAAATAGTTTCAATAGTATTTTGATTATGTAACTATTTTTGAATGGTTGTTACAACAGACCTATTTTTGGTTATTATTTTTGGAAAAAACTTTCTTAAGGATGGATCTGTCTCTATCTTGGAAGATATGAGAAACAGATCATGAAATTATTTTAAATACTGATGTTTTCCTAGAGACAAGGGCAATTATTTTGGACCGGAAGATGGACTTATCTTTTTGAGAAATATATGAAATGCAGTTTACTTTTTTGGCTTTAGTCCTTATGTAAATTGTACAATGTGATTATTGTCTCTCATATATTTTTTGGGCATGAAAACGTATATGTTATGAATTAGCTTTAGTCTATTCAACACGTATGCTTTCATGTTGTGCTTATCTCTTACGTGGTCCATTATTTATTGGTTATCATAATCCCTGTGACTAATCAAGTGTCTATACGTTTTGAGTTTACATTGAATGTTAGCATTTGATTATATCATTTGTCACAGATTGTAATTGATTCCATCTTTAGATTTTGAGTAATATAAAGCCACATGAGAAAAATATATTTTTCTTTTTGTTTATTATAGATTTCTTTCTAAATATAAAATTCCTTGAGTTAATTCAGGAAATATCATTCTTTTCTTCTTGCCACCGATTTATGATTGGAAATAGGTTAAGTGGAGCTTACATTACTCAGAAATACAAAATAGCTTAGTGCTCTTTCTTTACCGTTGATTAGCATCAAGTTAGTTAGTTTTCCTTTTATTTGATTTATTTACTTTACAATGTGTAATGATTAAATTATCCAAACATTAATGCTTTTTTCATTACAGTTATATCATTTAGAATCTTACTCGTTCATTTTGTTGTTTACTACTTACAGTAATAGAACATTTTTTTTTAGACTTGTATCTTATTTAGACTTTGTTTCAGTAGTTAAACTTTCATTTTCACAAGGCTTCATGCAAACCTTGTATCTATACATACATTAATGTATAAAATAAGACTATATCTTAGGTATTTATATATATTAACATATAGGATTATTAGTTAAACGTACGTAATAAAACTATTTAGTTAGGTAGCTTTTACCTCTCTTAGTTACTTTAGTATTTTCATTGGCTAACGGATCCACAAAACTCGTCAAGGTAGGTTATTCTAAATGGCTTGGGTTAACTAGACAACCTCGGACCAGATCTTCTATTCTCGTTGACGGTGTGTCATAAACTCCCATCAACATTACCCTCATGGAAATGGATTAGCATAATCAACAA
>JASDQU010106339.1:62989-84107 GCA_032191745.1 Picea mariana
AAGGTAGGTTATTCTAAATGGCTTGGGTTAACTAGACAACCTCGGACCAGATCTTCTATTCTCGTTGACGGTGTGTCATAAACTCCCATCAACATTACCCTCATGGAAATGGATTAGCATAATCAACAAACAAAATGTTGATTCAAATAATCAAGAAACCTATTGAAGCTAACCATAAGAATTGGCATAATAAGTTGATAGATTCACTCTGGGAAATTCGTATAACTCCAAAATATTGTACAGGGCACTCTCTGTATAATTTGGTATATGGGAGGGAAGAAATATTTCCTTTGCATGTTGAATTGAATTCTTTGAAAATGATTTTAGATGGCAATGAAAAAGAGGAACAATCACCAAAACAAAGAAGATATAATGAACTCCTACAATTAGAAGAATAGAGGGAACAAGCAATACTAGCAATAAGTAAAAGATAATAATTTGTAAAGAAATATTTTGATAAAAGTGCAACTTCAAAGTAATTTCAAAAGGATCAATTAGTTTTTTTGTGGAACAAAAAAAACAAAAACCATTATTCCACACTAATTTTGAAGCACTTTGGATTGGTCCATATCAAATTGAAAAAGTAATTGGTTATAACTCATACTTTCTCAAGGATATGAAGGGAATAATTCAGTCATTTCCTGTTAGTCGGTAGCATCTTAAACACTTTTTTTGTTGACTCTTCCTTAGTCAATTTTTTTTTTACATGGTCTTTCTTTGTTCTCTTTGTATATATATTTTTTGGTTTCTCTTTATTATTTTCTTTGAATCTATTTGGCACAATAGAAAAATTATTATGGATTCTCAGCAACCCGTAGGGGTTCATTATCCCATAGTTGGAGCTAGATGTTCATCCACATTCAGAATAAAATTTGTTTTTTCCTTTAACCATCCATACAATTTTTCCATGTCTTCTGTTTTGTTTGTTTTCCTTTAGTCTTTTAGTTTTTTATCAAAATATTTCCAACACTTATCCAACTTTCAAGTAATGTGAAGTAGAGGTAGCATAATTCATGGATCTGCATGTCTGCAACTCCCCATGTATGTAATTGTGTTGCATACATTTTGCACCTCTTACTTTTGTGTCCTCCACAATGCACTTTTCACCTTTTTCATACTTAGTCATTTTCTTGAAATGCATATGTGGAGCCACATACCTTCTTTCAACCTTTTATTGAGTCTCTAGGTCCACAAGTCCGAAGTCCATAATCTCATGCTCCCCAAAATGCAATTCTCACTTTTTCATTTCCCAAATTGTACCTTTTTTACTTTTTTCAACACTCAATTTTCAAGAAAATTGGATGTGGGGCCACTTACCATACGATAACCTTTTTCTAGTCTCTAGGTCAACACGTCTGAAATCTTGTGTTCTCCAAAATGCACCTTTTACTTATTTGATCCGTAAAATGACTATTTCCAATAATTAGCCACTTTTCTAGTTTGTGTGCAGACATCCTTAACCTTCCTCATATCTGTGTTCATATGTTCGCAAGTTCGTAGTCCTGTGTTATACAATTTGCACTTTCCATTCCATATATTACACTTCCATACTTACCATTTTGCATCCACCATGACATCACATCACCACTTCCCATCACATTTATTGTCCCTGCCACATCAATTGCCACTTGTGTAATCATAATTTCGTTATTAAATTCATGAAATATTTGTTAATACTTGCAATAAATTCAAATATCATGCAAGATGACAACATTAAAACAAAGACTTATAATTGATTGAACTATCAGGACAATATGTGGTTTAATCAAGTAAAAACTAATATGCCAAGCTATAAGTATCGACAATATCATGACCTATTGTCAAGGCCAAAAGAAGAAAAATAATTTCAAGTAAGAAAAAAGAGTTGTATTGTGGAGATACACTAAACACACTTGGGCATGTGGATCAAGAGATTTAGCAGTCCAGAGCATACAATTATTACAAGATTCTTTCTTCGTCTGACAAGAAAGTGAACTTGATTTGGACTTTAGGCATAGCATTAGCAAGTTGTGTTCCAGAAGTAACATACTTCAAAGAAATTGTTCAATGGTGTGCATGTTTTGGAAACATTTCCCCTGTGGACAGGTGAAACCCCTCTTGGATCAAGACTCCTTTAATCCAAGATGGAAGGTAACAAATGGTTCCCTAATTTCCCCTTAAATATATTCTATATTCCTACCAACAGAATGATAAGATAATATGAGAGAATGGGATAGATGACCTACATCTTTTCAGTCGGTTTTCCTCACTACTCCATCCCTTAATCTTAATGTCTAAGATCTCGGTGCAAGAGAAATCCTACAAGAGACAAAACAATACTTCCTTATTCTACAATATACTATTAGGAAAAATAGATCTATCTATATTTAACTAAGAAAAAATGGGCATGCATACAATAAGCAACATAAGTATGAGGGGAATAGGCCAAGTTATATTATATGGAAAGAAATGAAGCACTTACAATTTTGATGTTGATGTTGTGATAGCTCCTCCAATCTTTCCTTTCCAACCCTTTGAATGTCACAAGAACAGAGGTATGATACTCTAAAATTCTTCCTCTCCTTCCACCCAAGAATGGCCTCCATTATATAGGAGATGAGGCATAACAACCATAGGACAATTTGAGGAGAGGATAGGATCAAATGAGGATTTGTCTTATCAAGTTGGTATTTGGATTTTCCTAGGATATAGAGGACAGAGATGACTCAAACCCTTGACCAAACCAACTCAATCTTCTTGGAAATTACCTCTAAAATAAGGTTAACTAGTTGTAAACACTTTATCGCTCCCATAAAACTGAGCACAGGGAAATAGTATCGCTCCCCTAAAACTGAGAAAGGAGCGATAACAAGGGTTCATCCTCCTCTACATATGGGAATGGGAGAAATGATACTCAAAAAGGGCCAATAAATTAAGGTGAAAGATAGTATTTCAAACTACAATCATAGATTTGTCCCCCGACATGTCTAGGGATCATGACAAATATCCCCACATGGTGATAAAATTGTGACACTTAAGGTGATGAAATTGCAAAACTTTGTGAGAAAAATAGGTGTGTAACATATTCCCCATAAAGTGTGAGGTCGAAAGAGAAATTCATGGTCGAAACACTTTACAAAAATATATGTGCAAGGGTGTTGGAATAGGAGAGTCAGGTGGAAGTTGCAAACAAACATCAACCAATATATATGTGTCATACCCGAGGTAGGAATATCCATACTCGAAATAAACTAACCAAAACCATGGTCGGCCACCAATACACTTCAAATCCATGAAAGCAATGGCTAAAGATATGGCCACCAAAAATACAATGTGGATCCATACCTCCATGACATGATCATATTGTAGCTATGAAAGAATACACAGTGGAGCTATGATATGGAAAAAAAATAGTCACAGACCAATACAAAGTGGATCTATGTGACAACATATATCGGTGAGATTTCCAGCATGATGACCATACTAGAATATTCTAATTACTCAAATAAAATGCATTGCAACCTGGGTGAGGCATGTAATAGAGATGGGTTCCTGAGGGGTTCCCAAGGTCTTTTTCTGGATCCTGAAATGGTATGATTCTAGATACTTGAATAGATGTGTTGATGTCGAATATGGTATAAACCACTTGATTATCCATTAATAAGTGAAAGGGAAATCACCAATTATGGAAATGAATCCCAAGGTACCCTAGTACATTCCAACGAATGTGAATAAATGAAATGAAGTAAAACATTTGTGGAATAATTCGATAAGAGGCTAATGATGTAAACCTATTGTTGAAAGCGAGGAGGCATGTCAATGGGGCATGAAGGTTCCAAGTTACTACCTATTTTATAAGTCTAATTCCCGGATAACATGTTGAATTCGATAGGAAAAAACTCATCGAAAGAGGTCCAGGATGTATCCCCCATCATCAACATGAAACTCAAACAGTAAAGTGATGTAAGATAATAGACGAAATGAGCATAAACTAACACGAGGATGAAGGTTGGTAATACTGCAGAGTGGTTGATTTGGGCTGAAACTTCCCTTGAACATTGTGAGGCATGAAAAATGACTTGGAAGCATTGACTCGGTGGGATATAGACCAAAACAAAAAAATGCTACAAGGTCACATTCTTCATTGATATACCTATCACATCCCATTGTGCTCTCTCAGGAAGCACTAGATCTGTGTCACCTTTAAAATATATCCCAACATATAGGAAGTCCTCTATCATAGGGATCTTATCTCGCCACCATGCAAAGAATCCAGCATCAAACAAAAAAATCTAGAAACCACCCCCCAATCAGGCCATAAGTCTGATCCATATCTCCATTATTGGCTCGGGTGGAGGTCCCACGGGCATCTCTATGCGTGGATGCATCAAATCCACCTGCTCCAAGAAGAATGATACTATAATGGATCTGTATCCAAATTGCTTATGCCTCCCTGTCTTGCACTTGGTGATATGATCTTTTAGATTCACCAACAAACCCCCACACTAATGGCGTATGTTATCTACATTATTGAATCTAGATGAGGCCCTGTGCTACCCACTAGCTTTGTAATAGTGAATAAGATCATGCATAATGGGTGAGATGTAATTTTTGTGATTGGAATCTTCCCACTGCTTTTTCGAGTCCCTTCCCTACAATATTGCGTGATGTATTCCTCGCTCAAAAATTCAGTTCCTTGATGACTGGCTGAGGTAATCGGTGCCCCCCTCCTAGAGATCCCTATTAAGAAGTATATTTCCTCCATCTCTATACCAAGAGTATGAGGACCCACATGAAAGAGTTTTTCATGTATTTCTCACATATTTATCAGATGGTCCAAAACAAGTACTTGCTTCCTCATACTATGAGTCTTGAAGTACTTAAGCAGCATGTAGTCCCTTAGTGTTGTTATAATTTTTGGTTCATGCAAAGCGGCCACTTGTTTGGCCTCATGTTCTCTCTCTTTCTGTTCAATCATTTTTCCACAGAACTTCCTACACATCACAAGAAGAACCTTTAGTCGAAATTTGAGCCTAATCCAATGCTTTCTTATTGATCTATCTGCAAAAAAAAATTAAAAATGTGCTCATCACCCCCCTTTAAGGGGTTGCAGGATGATAGTCCTCCCATTCCAGTTAGAAATAGGGTGATAATCCCTATTTCATCACCCATTATGATTCACTAGGGAGCGATAACATTTGGGGGCTCTAAGAGAGCCTTATTTAAGCTTAAATCCACCCAAAACTTGCACAAAATGACATAAAAACACAATTAAATGAAAGAGCATGATGAGAGGACTAACCTATTTCAAATGGCTCATGAAATGGTCTCCCGTATTTCCTGCAATCAACACTCCAAGATATGCTCTAAAAAGGATAGAATTTCCAACAAGGAAAAACTAAGAGTTAAAATGTGTTAAGTGTTTTCACTAGTTACTCTTTAAAGCCATTGGAACTAGTCTTTTTTACTATGTTCGCATTTCCTTTTCCTCCATACAAGTTATTTCATTAAGTTTAAAATTTATTTGATGGGATTTATGGAGATTTATGATGTTAGTTCCATCAATCCATGGCCTACTTGTGCAAGACTTTAGGAGAAAAAATGTTTGCCTTTCCAATGACCTTGTTTATGAGAGCATGTTTCATATTTATTCAAGCTCATTAAACAACGGAGAGTCATCTTTCAAGTGGAATTTTATCCCTTTTTCAACCTCGTAAGAATAACTATGAAAAATGAACTCTTTGGAGTCTCCTTTAATCTCTTTTCATACTCTCTAAACATGAAAAGATTGTTGGGAGAGCTTGTTTCCTTTCACGCCCGTTAAGAGGATTTGAAAGGGCATTTATTCTATGTAAGTTTAAGTTCCCTTTTTTGTACCATATGGACTAATTACGAAAAAGGAATACAAGTTTCTATTGTGGAAAATTTTCCCCAGCGGACACGTGAAACCCCCTTTGGGTAAAGACTCCTTTGATCCAAAACAAAAGTTAACAAATGGTTCCCTACTTTCCCCCTAAATCTATTATATATGCCTAAAAAATGAATGAGAAGAGAATATGAGAGATTGGGATAGATGACCTACCTCCTTTCAGTTGATTTTCCTTGTTTCTCCAGCCCTTGATCTTAACGTCCAAGCTCTTGGTGCAAGAGAAATCCTGCAAGAGACAAAACAATACTTCCTTATTCTACAATATATTGTTAGGAAAATAGATCTATCTATATTGAACTAAGAAAAAATGGACATGCATACAATAGGAAACATAAGTATGAGGGGAATATGCCAAGTTATATTATATGGGAAGAAATGAATCACTTACAATTTTGATGTTGATGTTGTGGTAGGTCCTCCAAGCTCTCCTTTCCATCCCTTTGAATGTCACAAGACTAGAGGTGTGATACTCTAAAATTATTACGCTCCTTTCACCCAAGAATGGCCTCTGTTATATAGGATCTGAGGCATAACAACCATAGGACAATTTGAGGAGAGGATAAGATCAAATGAGGATTTGGATTATCAAGTTGGTATTTGGATTTCTGTAGGATAGAAAGGACAGAGATGACTCAAATCCTTGACAAAACCAACTCAATCTTCTCGGATCTTACCTCTAAAATAAGGTTGACTAGTTGTAACCACTTCATCGCTCTTGTTGGAGAAATTTATATTTTCGGCACACTAGTTCAGTGGGAGTAACACTAGTTCAGTGGGAGTTAACTGAGTAGTTCTATTTTAGACGTTAACACTAGTTTAGTGGGAGTTAACTGACTAGTTATATTTTAGACTTTCTAATCTTATACCGTCACTATTATGCATGCAATCCTAATTATAGAATGTCATTGCCTATATGAGTGAATATCACTCACTCATTGATAAGATCATAATATACATTGATTATCATTCTTCATTGTATATCTCTCTTCCTTTTCTTGATAATATTTGTTTCTGTATGATTTAGTTGGATCTCTTGTACAGGTTTCCATGGAACATTGACATGGTATTAGAGCTACACAGCTTGGAGAAAGCTAGACAAGCCAAAGAATAAGGAAAATTAGATTTTCGGTGAGCTAAATCCATGGTCATACCTTTCAACAGTTATTTATCCAAAAGTATTAATGTTTTGAGGAAACGGCTTGCTAGAGAAGTAAATCGGCCCATTCTGTAAGTGGGTTTTCAACCGTTTGGCGAGATTCCTCACCGTTTTCTCATAAATTAAGTCGTGAGATAGCCTCCTGAAACTTATACGAATCCTTGGACGTACCTATATACAATGATTGCTCCCAAAATATTAAGTTTTTGAGGAAACAGATCTTATGGTAAGTAAATCGGCCCATTCTACAAGTGGGTTTTCAACCGTTTGGTGAAATTCCTCACCGTTAGCTCAGAAAGTAAGTCATAAGATCATCTCTTGAAACTAATACGAATTTTCACTTAAAGTGCCCTTTCTACCATGATTTCTTAAATTTTCACTTGCAGATTGAGAGTAAATTTTTAGGGGTTCTTAGAAATAGTGGGAGAGATGGATAGGACAACTATTATACAGTCAAACTTGGTCATAATCCTCACACCATACAATTATTTTGATTGAAATCCCAAGGCAGAATTCCAACTCAGAAGGAAAGGACTATATAATTTGACGATGGCGACAAAAACAAAACCTACATTAGTGATTGAGAAGATGAGATGGGTGAACTGTAAGGATGAGGTCACATGACTACTTCTTGAGCTAATCTCCACTGATTTATGGTTTCATTTTACAGCATCCAAGACTCCAAACAAGATCTGGACCACCCTGGAAGGACTCTTTGGAAAGAAGGATGAGATGCGAGGTCATATGCTTGAGGTAGAGTTGAATACCTTAGACCCTAAAATTTTGATAATATACAGGATTTCCTTACTAAATTTAAATATTTGATTTTGAGCTTGGGTGAATGTGGTATTGACTAGTCTACACTATAGAAACAACTTATTCTAACAATCTTGGCCAATCTAGGACCAGAATACGCTGTATATGTCTCCAATTTCCATTTTGGCAGATGTCTTTTTGAAACAAATTGGAAAATGCCTATGTTGGCTCAGTTCATTGAGTCTCTTACACAAGAGCAAACAAAACTCATACAGATGGACCTAATGAAAGATATCAAAGTACATGCACTCACCATGCATGATGGAAAAGAGTCATCCAAACAGAATGGGAAGGAGGGGTATTCCAAACCCTTTAATGATTCTTCAGGTTCCAAAGACTCTTCATATTCCAAGAATAAGAAGAAGAAGGGAAAACAGTGCACTTACCGCAATAAATCGAATCATGAATAATCCACATGCATGAAGAAATAGATCGATCTTATGGCACAGGCACTTCAACAGAACAACCTTGGAAACTTCATTCCAGAGGGAGTCAAGAAGAAAAAGGAAGAAGATCATACTCCTAAGAAAGGTAATCATCATGCTCTGGTTGCAGTTCATTCCTCATCTGATTCATGGATTATAGATTCTGGTGCATCCCATCATATGGCAACAAAAGAGGAATTTTTCTCTTCTTTGAGTCCATTCTCAAGACCCCCTATTCTCATGGGGGATGATACTCCAGTAGCGGTAGTAGAAGGGAGAGTGGAACTCCATAATGGTAGTTTTGATAATTTTTTACATGTTCCAAAGCTTTATATGAATCTACTCTCAGTCTATCAGATCACTCAGAAATGTAAAAAGGTTGAATTTACATCAGATTTACTTTCAGTAATTGACATGTGTGACAATTCCATCATTGCAATTGGTGAGGTGGATCACAATTCAAGGTTGTATAAATTCACTAAGTTTTCTGACAATGACTTCTCTATTCTACTTACATATAATGAGAGTACTTTGCATGCACCTCTAGTGGAACATGCATATACTCTTGTGCTTCCATCAGTTTTAGACATCAAAGATGATTCCATACACTCAAATTTTGTACATGGAAATAAGCAGGTAGTATAGCCAGATAAGAAGCCAGCGTTGAAGCTTCAACAAATGCCTAAGAAGGAACAATTCACACTTTAGGGAGCAGGCAACCTTGCAAGGAATCCATTAGATTCAAGGATGAATCGATCTCATCATGAGGAGCCTTCTCATGTAATTTTAGCTTCAGAACCTGTGATTCCCATGCATTGCTATGTGGTTCAATCCACTGATCTGCAGAACTACAATAAGGTGGTGGGAAATCCATTGTGGAAATCAGCCATGCAGAAGGAGTATGACTCACTCCTACAGAACCAGACTTGGTATGTGGTTCCACTTCCACTAGAAAGGAATATTTTCAGGTGCAGATGGGTCCATGGGATCAAGAGGTACCAGGCTAGATAGGTTTCCAAAGGACTTCATCAGATCCATAAATATTTCTACATCTTCATGAATACTTTCAACGAGCATAAGTTTCAAACTTTGCAGGATTTTCATGCAGTGAAGAACACAATTGCCTGGCAACTTCCATTTTCTTATTTTGATACATTATCTTTTGAGGGGGGTGTTTGTTCCCACGTGGTTTTCCCTCTTTCCTCGTTTTTATTTAGTGTTCATTAGTTTCACTGTACATGAGTATCTAAAATGGCCTAGTAGCCGAGACTCATTTTTTACTCCATAGTGATGTTTAGGGGGGGTGTTGGAGAAATTTCTATTTTTGGCACACTAGTTCAGTGGGAGTTAACTAACTAGTTCTATTTTAGACTTTCTAATCTTAGACCATCACTATTATGCATGCATTCCTAATTATAGGATGTCATTGCCTATATGAGTGAATATCACTCACTCATTGATAAGATCATAATATACATTGATTCTCATTCTTCATCGTATATCTCTCTTTGTTTTCTTGATAAGCTCTGTTTGTGTATTCTTTAGCTAGATCTCCTGTGCAGGTTTCCATGAAATACTGAAAGCTCCCCTAGAACTAAGCATAGGGAAATAGTATCACTCACCTAAAACTAAGAACGGAGTGACAAAATGGGTTCATCCTCCTCTACATATGGGAAGAGGAGTGATTATACTCAAAAAGAGCCAATAACTTAAGGGAAAATCTAGTATTTTGACCTTCATATGATAGATTTCTCCCCCAACATGTTTAGGGATCATGACAAATATTTCCACCTAGTGATGAAATTGCGACACTTAAGGCGATGAAATTGTGACACTTAAGTGTGACAAATGGGTGTGTAACAACACAAATAAGTTCAACTCTAAGAAAAGAATAATTCAAATGTAAGGAAATCAAGCTATTTCTCTAGATCCTTCAACATTCTCCAGAATGTTATGACTCCCTACACCTACTTTACAGTTTAAAAATGAAGAGCTCGATAATTTTCTAAAGTAGCATAAAGGAAGGGAGATATTTCTAAGCAATTATTTGGAAGACCCAAGAAAGAATTGTGTTTCTTCCAGGATTGAGGTAACTTCACTAAAATGCCAATATAGATCATTTTCATATTGTTCACCTGTATTATTGGTCTGGAATCTACTGCATTTGTACCAAAAAATGTTATATATTCCCTACATTATTCTTTGCATGAAAAAGATATTATATATTGGGGTTATATTATTTCAAGTGAGGTCTCTTTCCATTTGTTAATTGAAAGAAGACTTGAAAATTCTACATGACTTCTTACCTCATCTATTCCATTGCTTATGGTCACATGTTTGAATATTTGTCGAGGGAAAAGCATGTTGATTTTAATATGGAACGGTTTTATCCAATTCAAGTTTTACCCAGTTCATAACAATTTTATTTCATAGTTTAAAAAGACTATTTTTGGTCCTAATACATCGAGACTCTCTTGAAGTTGCTAGATTTCTCTCTGGGAAAGGAATCTATGAAACTTCTAAATAACTATTGTTATACGTCTATTTGCTGGTGAAGAATATCCTTTTCTTCTCCCATTTTATGTATCGGATAAAATTTTCACTAAGGAAATGTGCAGACAATATAAAACCTAGGCCCATTTATTTTATGATAGAAGGAAAAAACAATTCATACCCCTACCATGGAAGAGTGGAGAATTTACTATGAAGCATCTAACCCACCTTGACGAACTGACAGGACACCATGAATAGATGGTCTTAAAGGAAGCCAAATTTGTTAAGGGTTTTGACTAAGATAACAAGTTCACTACAAACATGGAATTAATTGGGTATTCTTCATATTTCACCAAAGTTGAACAATTTCAAGAAGGTGGCGGAGATAATCTAAATCTCTGTGAAATCATGGTAGACCAAGTTTCATATGACATGGAAGAAATAAACAACACAAATGAAGGTTATAGATAGCACGACATGGAAGTGATGGATAAAACACTAATTCACCAAGAGCGTACTAAAAGAGTACTCCATCAAGAACAAAGAATAGAACCAATGGTATGGAGATGAGAAAGGAATCATTTGGAGGTTCAAACGATGGTGGCGATAAAGACCCATCTCGAATTTTTTTTTTTAAATATCATATTGCATATAATTATGTCAAAAGAAAAAGAAATACATCAATAACATGGTTAATCTTACCTGAAATCCAGAAAATTCCATGAGCAATGGATATCTATGATCTCATTGAAGAACCTAGTTGGTCTACACAAAGACTACTAGAAATCAGGGAAATTTTTGAAGCCCTTATTACCCAAGAGCCTGGAATATTTTAAGAGGAAGCTATTACTTTGTACCACACGACCTATAATCGTGAATCTAAAAAATTGTTATTGGAAAAAGTAAATATTGAAAATAATAATTCATTGGAAAAATGGAATTCATCCATTAGTTTTGATGGAGTTTCACCATAAAAAATTTCACAGTTCCACAAAGCACCTAGAAAAGCTTTGAAGTAATATATCGATAATATGGAAAAACAAAATTCATAGTTGAAACAAAGGATAAACGTGTTAGAAGTTTCCTTGATACCAGGACCATTGTTTCCAGATCCTTTGAACTCAATCCAACCTGCATTTGTGTTAGAAAATGTTCCAGAAAGAAGTAACAAATATAAAGGTTCTTCAAGTTTATTACAAGTAATAAGAAAATATGTTGGTGATTCCATACATAAAAGAATTGATATAATTCAAAAATTTTGGGACCTCGCTCAGAGTATTGCTAGTTTTTCATGAAGAATACAAAATTTCAAGGAATATCTGCAAAAGGACCTAGAAAATGATCAAGGATTTTACAGGGAAGTTGTGAGTACATTCTTAGCTAAAGTTTCAAGCTTAAGTGAAGCTCACAGAAAAGAAGAAAAACTTCCTTCAACTTACCAGATGAAACATGTCAATGCATGTTGGATAAGAAGAATTTAATGTTTGAAAGAAATGATAAATGAGATTGATGTTGTGAAAAATAAAAAAAGTAATGTGTTTATTAAGATTGTGTATGTTATGAAGGAACTTGATGGTCCCAATTTATTGATGGATACCATGATTTTATCAAATGTCACTTTAATGGAACAACTTAATGCATTAAAAGTTGCTTGGGAAAATAAATTCACCAAAACAATATATATTTTTGAAGAAGAAGTTGAAAAATGGTTAGTTTGGTATATCAGTAGAAATGATATGAAGTTGATGACACGTTGCATCAATCGGAGATGGATCTGAGAGAATTTGAAAGTGAATTATTTGAAATTAAAACTAAGTATGAAATTACTATAGCTTCTTTAAGAGAGTATATCGAGAAGTGGTTGAAAAAGACATTAATCAAAATTACTAAACCTAAAATCAAGAAACAATTGCAACAGTTATGCCACCTCAACCACAACATGTATATATAAAAGAAACTCTTCCAAACAAGAAAAGGGTTACGATAAATTTCCATCACAGTGAGTCAAGTAGCAACTTTGTTCCCCCTTTTATGTCTATTTCTTCCACAATCATTTTTCATATTGCCTTCTATTTCTCAGTATTCTATGAAAATCAGGTTGATCCTTGATTTTTTTCCTCTTATCTTCCAGTTATTTTCATTTTATGGTCCACGGGAGCCCAATCCTAGTCCTCTTTGAAGGGAAAATGCAAATCTTTTCTTTAAAGATATTAAATTTCTATTTAAAGACTTATAATATTTTTTGAGTCTCTGAGAGAACTACTTTGGAATACTACATTATTGTATTCTCAATGAATTTGATTTGAAGAATGAGTTCCCAAATTTTTTATCCATCATAATCTTGTTGGTGCTTAATGGAATGATCATTTAAAGTTATCTTATATATGTGGTCCATATTTCTTATCTCTTTACTGTGGATATTGTTTGTTGTCTTTTTCATTGTTGTGATCGAAATGTCAGCCTCTTATTTATCATACTCATTTGGTTTATCTACTTTGTAATATATTGTATATATTTTCTTTTAAAGATACCTGGTCCCAATTTAAGGTATTGTTCTAAATGTGAATGTTAGTTTTTCAAAAGTTTGGTCCTTCTCAAACATTGTTTTTTTTATATATAATTTCATAAGAAAAAAAGGAGTACCACATCTCGAAAAATGCAGAGGGATTCATACCATCGTGAGGTTGACCTTAAGACCATAAAACAATATTTTATATTAAAAATTCCCTAATCAAAGATTTCTCATGCTCAATGTCCATGAACAAGTTCTATGACAAGGCCTATGACTATGAATATGGGAACTATTAGTATGATTTCCACAATAGGAATGGGTTTTAGGACCCCTACCATGGCCATGAGAGGAAAATAAGGGTCTTAGACCCTTAATAGTTCTTCTCGGGCTTAACGGAAATCAATAAAATTATCATAGGCACCAGGCATAAGGGATATGTCCTACAATGTCATGGGCGTTTGGAAAAGGGACAATAATAATATGAAATTGTGAATATTTACTCACAAGAGCACATGTGTTTTCTAGTTATGTGCATTAGTGATCCAAGAGGATCCAAAACGTTCACAGAATGTCTAGGAAGATCTAGAATGCTCATAGAGGTCCAGGAGGATCCATAAATACCCAAAATTTGACCATCCCAAATTCTCTTGAAAATGCCATCAATACATAGAGCTCAGCGATATCTTTCCAACGATGCAAACATTTCCTTAAACAGATATTGTGTGCAAAAGATATGAATGGTCAAAGTTTGAGTCAATTAGGGGGAAAAGGAAAAATTCAAAGGGTTAAGGTGACACGTGTCTTGACCATACGAACATATAGTGTTTACATGGCCACACCATGGAGTTCCACATGCCACATCATACATTCAACCAGGCAGGTGACTCAGCAATCCGTGTAGTATAGTTGGCACCAATAGGAATTCAACACATGGCAGTGATAAGCCAATGAGAGGTTGCCATGTGGAACCCTCCTATTGGCCATTATGGTTTATGTATATCAAATTTTTATGGGAGATGATAGGGTTCAAACCCGAGACCTCCCACAACCTTACCCAAGCACTTTACCAATAAACCACATGATGAGACTTAACAAGTGTATGGTCTTATATTTATGTAAGGTTGTAGTATGGTATGGTTGGGTGGAAATAGGGTCAAGGGCCTATCCCTTGACCCATATTACATGGTTATACATTGTGTAATGTGACCACCTATATTCACGCACACAAGGGGTGTTTAAAACTTTGGTTATAACCATATGTATATATACCATATGCCACTATTAAACAATGCAACAACTGATGGTAAGTGGGGTTTGAACCCCCTACCTACCACACAATGCACCAACGATTTAACTTTTAGACCACAGGCACCTAATATTACAAGGGTATCCCAAAGAAAATATTTAATGTTTTCCTATTGTTGCAAATGAGAATTTTTAGCCCACGACCTATTTAATGGGCATGAATTTTAATGTTTCAATACAGACCAAGGACACACATTCTAATGCTGACATAGAGTCTGAGGTGTGCACGGATCCTGAAGTTGTATGGATGCATATATTTGCATGCAAGAAGAGGATCCTAATTGGCATTGTCTCGATATGCATGCCATGAGGTATATTAACAAAACATAGGCATGTTTATACTCATTTTTCTCATTTTTCCAAAAGGAGTTCAATGGTGATGTTATTTTTGTGCTAAGAGGTCATTTGTAAACGTATTAGTCCATATTTTCATTAAGGAGCACCATAACGCATTGTTTCGCATGCAAAGAGGGTAAAATTGAGCCAGTTTAGAATATGGCTAACTTTATACTCAAATTTCTCATGATTTTACAAGGAATTCAATGGTAAACTCATTTTCTAAATTTGAGCAATGGAATTCAAGAGAGTCCATAAAATTGGCTTTTGTAAGTCCAAGTTGTAATGTAATTTGGTATTTTGAAATGATGAAGAACAATCTTACTATCTAAGAGGATTTGAAGATGAAGTAAATTATAGCATCAATATATGTAATTCGAGTACTTTTTTTGTGTGTGTGTGTCATATCAATAATCTGCAAATTAATCATTGGTTTATGAGTTTTTGGATAAGGAACACAACATCATTTTTCTACAAATCACCTCAATACGATCAAGAATTAATTTTGAATCAAGTTAGATGCTAAATGTATATTTTTAAAGAATAAGTGGTGTCTAAGTGTTTTCGGATCAAGAGGTAGCAAAGCTATTTTTGACGTGAGTTTGCAAGTTTTTGATGTGATGAGGTCCAAGAATTAATTTGGTGAAGATATTGAAGACTCTTATTAAGAGGATGAAATGAGTAAATATCTCATGAATTTGAGGCTGCAAAAGAATATTAATCGACAGATCGAGAAGGAGAATTATGAGTTAAGGATGCATTTGAAAACTCTCGAGAAAGAGAAACGGAAGCTGCAAGATTGACTAATATTTCATGAGAATTTCCATAGAGTTATTTTTCATGATTTGGAAAGGAATTTGTAGAACAAGGATCAGATATTTTCACCACTAGCATCAATCCATAAATATTGGCAGATTGAAAATGTAAAGTCTCCGATGCAAAAGGGACTATCTCTTTCAAAGAGCATGATCGAGAAGGATGAATCCTCGTATTATTGTTTTTCCCATCAAGATGGAGAATGCTCGAGGATGGATAAAGAAAAGAGAACTTCATATGAAAAGGTCCCTCATAAGAAGTTAGATTTACCTTCCAACTTAGGGAAAGGTAACATATGTAAGACATCTCCAGAAAAAAATATGCACTCTAAAAAAGGAATGAAGACGTTTCTCATTAGTAAATGGTCTATGTAACCATGTGATTCCTATGGAATTAGTAATCATGATATGAAGAAGTGTCAAAGAATACAGATCGTGCAAGAAAATACATCCAAGAAGAAGGATAAAGGTAAATATCATGTCTCAAAGCAAAGGAAAAGGAGGAATGACAGAAAGGGATTGTAATTCCAATATGGGAACAAGACACTATGCTCTTATTGTGGTAAGAGTGGACATTAGATCGAGAAGTGGTGTACACTTTACCCGCACCTATGTCTGAAGCAGAACCAGAAAGATGTAAAGCACTTGCAAGAAGACAAACAACAACCCCAAATGGAGTTAATAATTTTACTGAAATATTTGAGAAAGAATACTTCCTAATGGTTGGTATTAACAAAGTTATATATGAAGACATCAAGGAATGGTTCGTGGATAGTGGCTCATCTCGCCACATGACCATGATGAGATCAATATTTATGACTTTCTCATAGTCCAACACAAATTGCTACGTAGGATCTGTAACTAACACTAGATAAGCAATAAGAGGGCATGGATATGTAATATTCCAACTCGAGTCAGGAGGATTTATGGGAATCTAACATATGTTATATTTTCTATATTTGAAAGTAAACCTACTTTCAGTTGCAAAATTTGAAGATCAAGGTTATGTAGTTGCATTCTAGAATGGCCAAGTACTTATGTACTCAAGGGAATATGCTCCAGACACAACAATAGTTCTTGGTGTTCACAATGAGAGTTTATATAGGTTACTGGGAAGACCTATCATTTGGTCTAATGGTTTCTTGGATTCAACATCAGATTATATGTCAGATTCAATGTCAAATTCAACATCGGTGTCAGAGACATTGTCAGAGATAGGAAGTTGTGAAACTCTTTCCATTATTAAAGGGAGGATGAGTCCATGAATAAGCCATCCATCAAAAAATATTTCATTGTAAATATGTATATTTGTAAATGTAAGCTGATATGCATATGTATATATCTCCTAAAGGCTATTTAGAAGGCTTGTAAGCCACTCATTGTAGATTATAAGAGTGAGAGGAGTTCTATAAATTTCTATATAGCCACCTTATATGTTGATAAGAGTGAGAGGAATTTTGTAAGATAATTTCTATACTGCCACCTTATATGTTGTTAAGAGTGAAAGGAGTCTTTATAAAGATTTCTAAGCCTTTCGACAACAATATAAGAAATTGTATTATCTTGTTATCAACTAAAGGAATACATATTGATCAAATTGTCTAAGTTAAATTCTTATTCTGAAGTACTAAAGGTGAAGGAATAGAAGGATCTAGACAGTTGGAATATGTAGACTGAAAGCGGGAAGAGCATCGAAGTTATGCGAAAAATTCCTAGAGTTGGTAAAGGAGAAATAATCCTCTTTGTAAAAGAAATAAGAACCATATATTTTTAAGAGAATGCATGTTATAAGCATCTTCAAAATACTATGTCATGTTCATGTAGATTTATACCTTGAGAAGAAATCCAAGTACAGATGGTTACAATATAGATCGATTTGATTTCAAGGAAGGAGAGAAGTAATAGGGAATTCATCCAGAGACTCTTATAGATACATCAACAATACAAGAAAAATTATTCCAAAAGGGAAAGTCATAGATCAAAATTCGACTTGGTTTCACATTGGTCGAGAGACTTGTTGAGCACTCAACACACCCAAAAAGACTTTGCAAAATTTCTTTCTTTTTGGTTACCACTTATAATTTTTGAATCAAAATCGGTGTTGTGAGATGGATGGATTGATATGTTGTTATTGAGTCTTGTCATCAGTTATTCTTTTTTGGTTTGAATTTATTGATGGATTGATTTTTTTTAGTAACATGGCATGAAGGGCCTAAAATGTACACAGTTTAAACTTTTTCAATGCTCATCGATCAACAAATTTTGTTCATTAGTACAGTTCTTTAACATCGTTGATACGTTTTCGGCATCAGAGAGATCCAAGATACAAATCAAAAATATGGACAACCATCACAAATCATCGATCATCGATCGCCGATACATTTTCAGCATCAGCATGATAGGACGTTGTAGCCAGGGATGTATGTCTAAAGGAAAATCCCCGACGCCAAAATGAAGCACTTCTCACACCCCCCCTGCCTCATTTTCCCTATACATTCTTGAAAATCATTCTTCTTTTGGTTGGTTGAGTCAATCTCCCATTACTAATTGACTCGGTTTTTAATCATTATCTTTCTCGATTGATTCTTTGCACAAATTGTTTTTGTTTTCTTGAAGGATAATTGAATGTCGTGATTTTGTTTGAAATACTTGTCATCATGTTTGTCATTGATTGAGTGTGCAGCAAGTCCACCAAGTTTTTTGTGTGCACGGGAGACATCTAGGACCACCAATTCCTGTGTATGCACAGTAAGCTTCCGCAGGAAAGACACAGCAATTCGGAGCAGTCCATTTCGGGCTTACATTTCAAGCCAAACAAACAGGTCAAATATTCAACGGCGGAGATCTAATAGTCGATGCAGATCAATGGATCCCCTACATGTGGAGTCTCAAACTCACGCGAGGTTTAATCGCATATTTACAAAAACTCCACTCCACGAATTTCACACCGAAACGTCCAAGCTCATCTTTGTTGAAAACTCCCGAATGTCGAATCGTCACATCGCTTTGCAAGATCAGCCATCCGGGAGATCTCCACACTTAGCACTCAAAATTACCAAATGTCAAAATGTCGAAGCCACATGTAATTCACAGTTGAGAAACGTGGCATTCATCAGTTGAGACATGTGGAAATTTTTTTAGACACCTTTGGTTACATCATCTGCCCATTTCTAGGTGACACATGTCACCCATATTTCTATGACACATCAATGATATGAAATCAAAATACCATGTCAAATCCCAGAGATCATCCATCCCAAAGGTTTTACTTCAAGACAAGCACAGATCACTGAAGTGTCAAAGAGCTGAAGAGTTGAAGTACCGAAGAGCCAAAGACACATGGCATCCATTGTTATTGGATAAATCAGTGAATGTGGACATAAATTGGTTTCTCTAGATCCACCTGGATCTAGAACAAAACAAGACAGAACATGACGCTTTATCTAATCTTTAATCATTGAATTTACTATCAAACAAGATATGAATGGCATACCTTTGAATATCGCTTCCTTATGTCTTTGTTGTCCCTGCTTCGCTCCGGTGCTCTTGTGATATTGAATCTACAATGAAACACAAACCAACCAAAGTGAAATAAACAATAGTATATTCAATGAAAACTTACACATGTGATCAAGGAGTCATGTAATAAAATGAGAATGATTTTATGGGAAAGAAACACGCCACTGTATTATATTAATTAAAAGTGGAAGATACAACCAAACAACCTTGATGTTGCAAGGTTCCCTTTCGGTGGCCCTTTACTCCAACACACACACTTGCTCCCAACTTTCATGCAGAGGATCCACAATAAATTGATGGACATATGAAGACCTCAAGCATCAATAGAGATAGAATCCCTCACATAATTCTCAGCCTATTCCTTCATTAATTCCTTGCTTTCTTTCTTGCTTGCTTGCTTAACCTTTTCCATGAGAAATCCATCATTATATAGGATAAAGAGAGATGGTTAAAAATATTAGGATGATCCCACCAAAGCAGAGAAGCGAGTAGGATCCCAACCATATATATGCCACCTCATATTCTAGAATATCCCTTCTAGAACTTTCGTGAACTCCGACCTTTTCTCAGTCTTTCAACATCATCGCACCCAGGCTATAGTGCAGCCTATGGAAATGTCGCAAGCCAATTTCATGATAGCCTGTGGAGATCAGGAATTTATGCACTGTACCTTATGGCTGGCCTGTGGCGGCCTTATAAAAACAACTTTTGTAGAAGAGGGAGCTAGTCACTTTTTTCATGAAGAAAGGTTTTTTTGGAATCCTGAACACATGCTTTAGAAACATCACAAGGGTGACTAAAATAATGTGTAACAAAATGCCCCCCAAAGTATGAGGTTGGAAATCGTGATAGCCAAAATACTTTGTAGAATATGTGTGTGTGTCGGAAACAAGGAGCGCACCAATTGGAAACCTGCAAACAACCAAGCATCTGTGCAATATTATACCATTTCTAAGGTAGGCATTCCCATGCTCAGACTGCAAGTGATTTAAATCATAAATGTCTGACATGGCCACCAATCATACATTATGGATCCATGTCACCAAGATTCTACATAGCCACTAGGAATACACTGTGGATCTATGCTCGTAGAAAACCTCAGATTCAGACATAGCCACAAGACATACAAAGTGGATCTATGTGTTAATACAAATCATAAATACTCCATCGCAACCTGGACCGAAATAATGAGATCCAGGGCCTTCAATCCCATCGTCCGTAAGTACGATTCTAGTCATGCGATTATAGCTGTTGAAGTCAAACATGGTAGAAACCACTTGATTACCGTCCATTGATGAAAACCATTAACAAGTGCAAGGGAAATCACCATTGATGTCAATGAATCCCAAGGTACCTCAGTACAATCCAATGAATGCGAATAAATGATCTGAAGTCAAGCACTCGATAGAATCTCTCAATCAGGGGTCAACGATGTGAACCCACTATCGAAAGCGAAGAAACTTGCCATTGAGGCATGCAGGTTCTAATGTACTAACTGATTTCTAAGTCTTGTTCTTGGATAATGAGTTGAATTCGATGATAACAAACTCATCGCAGGAGGGCATTGATGTATCCCCCATCAATGACATGAAATAAGTAACAGATTTAAGGTAGATCAAAGTATGAATATGTTTTGAGACTGACACAAGGGAGGTTGACATGGTAGGAATTGATAACTACAGATGGCCGACTAGATAGAAGGCTTGTTCAAGGTTGGACTTCTCTTGAACATATGAACAACACGACAATGGTATTATCAGCATTGGCTCAAAGATGACCCAAGATCTGAACTTGCGGAAGGTCAAACAAGAGACAAATGAATTTCCCAACCCG
>JASDQU010106340.1:4744-26418 GCA_032191745.1 Picea mariana
CTCTAATGTGTATTCATCATCATCTTCATTGGTAGATTCATCATCATCTTCATTAGTATATTTATCATCTCTCTGAGCTCTGACTTATTTCTTTCTGTCTGTGGATTCATCTTTCACTACAATGCCTAAAAGTACAATCTCTTGAACCTGTTCATTTTCAGTGTTCATCTCGTTTTATTGTCAATCTTGCGATCTATGGTACCTAGTCTTTGTTCACCTGTTCTTCCTGTTTTCTTATCCATACTTTTTTATATATGATATCAATGTTCTCTTTCATGTAATTATCGATTATGCTTCTACAATCACTAGATATGTGTCCATAGTTATGACATTTGTAACATTCAATGTTACGTGGGGCCATATAGGCATTTCTTACTTGAACATTTCTTTTATAATCCTTGCAATATGCAACTTTATGTCCAAAGTTAGTACAATAAAAAAAATGACCATAGAAGAAATTTGAATACCTGGGAGTGAATGATCTTCTTTGTGGCGTAGTCCTTCTGAATTTTTTCCTTGACTGATAATGATCATGATTGGAGCTTCTTTGTGGCTTGAACATGGATGGTATTCTTGAAGATGTATCTTCAATAGTTTTCTTAGATTCCGGTTGACCATGATTCTTTCCTTTGAGTACTTCTGCATAACTCTTTCTATTTTCTTCATTCTTCTTTTCTAGAAACCTATAGTGCTTCTCTTCATTCTCTATAATTGATGTGGATGTTTCTGTATCTTCAACATTTTGCTTGAGCTTGAGGATTTTACTTCTCAATGTGACAACTTATTCTTCAAGTTTCTCAACCTCTTCTTCTTTCTTCATTATCTGAGACATCATGAATTCTTCTGTTCTTTTCGCTTCTTCAAGATGAATTTTTAATGTGATTATTTCTTCTTCAAGTCCTTTCTCTTCTTAACCAAACTCTGTCTAAAGCTAGTTTAGATTTTTAGTTCTTTCCATAAGAAGATCTGTCAATATATTCTCTCTCATTTATGCTTATTCCTTTTGTTCTTCTATATTGGATTCCAAATGTTTCTTTTGATATTCAATATTTTTTTCGATCTTTCTGGCTTCTTTTAGATGAGTTCTTAATTTCTTGATGACCTGTTGGGCTTCTTAAAAAATGTGAACACTTTCCTTTGGTTTCATCAATTATTTCTTGAGTGAATTGTTTCCTTCTCTTAGTTCATCTAAAGCACTAATCAATTATGCTTCATAATTGTCTTCCTTTTCAATTAGTTTTTCTGTCTCATTTCCTTCATGGCATTATATTTAAATATGTCCGCATTTTTCACAATTAAAAAAAAACTACATACCTATGGTGATTATGTACTCTTCATCTTCTGAATCTGTTTGACATGGTGAACATAATTATTCTTGATTTGTATTTGCATCTTCTTTGGTATTTTCGGAATCTGCGATGGGTAAATAATATATTTCATGTAACTTATCCCAAAGTTCTTTGGATGATGAAAATTTACCAACCTCTTCTCTTACCGGATTAGGTAATCCTTCCTAGATTAAATCCATTGTTATTTTTTTATTCTTCTTCAATTCCTTCTTGGTTGCAGTCTTTGCCCTTTTTGAATTATCATATCCTGTAACAACTAATAGCCAAATATAATGTCCATGTGCCTGTAAAAATAATTTTGTCCTTATGCTCCAAATCTCATACTTTAAACCATTATGACCATTAAACATTGGTACTCCATTCTCAGAATAATCCATGATCTTATTCCAGTGGTTAAATTTTTTCCTGAAGGAACTTGCTCTCAAACCAATTTTTGGATTACTGAGGGGGCGGGGGGGCGGGGGTGAATTAGTAATAGAGAAATTTAATCATTTTTCACCATAAAATGCAAGTGTTATATCAATGTAGAATTATCATCCAATAGTTGCAGAGTAATTAAACAATGAACAAATGAGAAATCACACACATACACAGTAAACCAATGTTTTACGTGGAAAACCAAAGTGGGAGAAAACCACGAAATGTTTTTTCTTATATGTCTTTAAGAATTACATTCATTGGAAGCACCAACTTCCTTTGTTTTCCAACTGCAACTGGAAGGAGGCTCCAACCACCTAGTTTCTCAGGCTACAACCTGAGGGAAGCTCCAACTCCCCAATTCTCTGGTTACAACCAAAAGAAGGCTACAACCCCCTATTTTCTCTGGTTAGAACCGGAAGATGGATACAACCACCTATCATTGCCTCGTCCAATCGCCCTGATGTAGAAGTATAATGATGGAACCATTGTCACACTATCACTGTGAGATATACTGTTGTAAACCTGTACCAATCAACCTGTAATCAACTCGTACCATAAACAAGTGCATCAACCATGCACTAACCTGTACCATCAATGAGTGCATAAACCATGCACCAAATATGTACCAATCATGCATCAAATACACATAAACTATGAGTCATCAATATGTACCAATTGTTGATTAATTGGGTTGGTTTTCATTGATGTCAACCCTTGAAGAAAGTCTGGTAGAGAATTCTGGTAGAACAAAGATTTGGGTAATGAACCCAATTTTTTTTTATGTATAATGGTATGAGTTTTGATTTATTTGCAGGTAATAATATTCTAGATGGATATTACATGTCATGTCATTTCTGGTGGTATGTGGAACGTCACATAAATCCTCACGGTTTGAGAGTTATGCCCTTATGAAGTTGGAGGACCTTCATTTGTTGGCTTGAAGCCCCAAAAGGTCAAAGAAGTCAAAGTGCTTGCAAAGAAGAAATTATTTAAATAATNGGTAATGAACCCAATTTTTTTTTATGTATAATGGTATGAGTTTTGATTTATTTGCAGGTAATAATATTCTAGATGGATATTACATGTCATGTCATTTCTGGTGGTATGTGGAACGTCACATAAATCCTCACAGTTTGAGAGTTATGCCCTTATGAAGTTGGAGGACCTTCATTTGTTGGCTTGAAGCCCCAAAAGGTCAAAGAAGTCAAAGTGCTTGCAAAGAAGAAATTATTTAAATAATAAAGTGAAGTGAAAAAGTCAAAGAGGATTATTCAAATAATAAAGTGAAGTGACAAAGTCAAAGAGGATTATTTAAATAATAAAGTGAAGTGACAAAGCCAAGGAGGATTATTTAAATAACAATGTAAATGGAGAACTTTCTAATTATGCAAAGTGGTTATAAGAAGGTTAACCCTAAAATGAGGAAAATGGGTTAAGTAGTAACGTGGCTATTGGATATATGGAAAAGTGGCAAATTGGGAAAATTTGTACATAGGTGACTATGTGGACAAAGTGGCTATGTGGAAAAAGTGGTCTAGAAGATGCTTCTAAGGAAGCTACATGAAAGTATAAATAAGAGGCAAGGCTCTCTCATTTCAATCACACTTGAGAATATTGAATATATATAGGTGACTGAGGTAACCAAAGGATATCTAAGTCAAATTTCAGAGGGAAGGTGAAGTAAATTAGGTCGAAATTCAAGGGAGAATACATTCTTTTGATGATGCTTTCTAAGATATGTTATTTACAGGTCATCTCACCATTTTTGCAATAACATTTTTTCTAGAATGATTCAGACCCTAAAATTGGGAGGCCATTGAGAAAACATATCCAAGTAGATGTGGTAATAATTTCATCTTGTGGTTCATTGTATTTTTGGAGTTACACTATGTGGAAAATAGGGTTTGTGGCTAGTCCTGAAACTAGTCTATTGCAGGTGTTTCGGGTAAAAATGTCATAACTTCTTCATAACAGATCCATATTTAGTAAGACCAAATGTATTGGTTAGAGTATAATCTGTATCATTATTTATAAAATTTTCAAATCCATACAACACATATTTTGTGTGGGGCACGATCTACAAGTTCCCTCTCTAGAATAAGGTAGAATTCAACAAGGTATGCCATTTTTGCTATAACTCCTTTTCTGAGAGGTTCCAAGTAGTGACACCTGGAGGAATTTCATAAAACACACTGAATAAAATTGTGTACTATTTTCATATCTTTGTTCATTACAGGTACATATTTATGATTATTTCAAGTTAGGGTTGTTGACTAATCCAAAACTAGTCATGTGAGACTAAATTAAAGTGTGATGAAAATTCTAGTCTCTTGTTGTTAAAGTTAAGGAAGGTTTGCAAGTTGAGGTATAGGTTGGTGCATGGTTAATGCACTTGTTTATGGTACAGGTTGGTGCATGGTTGACACACTTGTTTATGGTACAGGTTGATTACAGGTTGAGGTACAGGTTGATGTATGGTTGATACATAGTGCATGTTTATTGGTATAGGTTTACAACAATATATCTCACAGTCATAGTGTGACATTGGTTCCATCATTCTACTTATACATCAGGGCGGTTGAACGGGGCAAGGACAGGTGGTTGTAGACACCTTTCGGTTGTATTCGGAGAACATAGGGGGTTGTAGCCTCCTTTTGGTTATAGCCAGAGAATTGGGGAGTTGGAGCTTCTCTCAGGTTATAGCCTGAGAAACTAGGGGGTTGGAGCCTCCTTTCAGTTGCAGCTGGAAAAAATAGGAATTTGTTGCTTCTAATGAATTTAATTCTTCAAGATATATAAGAAAAAACATTTTGTGGTTTTCTCTCGCTTTGGGTTTCCACGTAAAAAAATTGGTGTACTGTGTATGTGTATGATTGTTCATTTATTCATTGTTTATTTACTCTGTAAATATTGGATGAAAATGCTACATTGATATAACACTTTCATTATATGGTTAAAAAGTATTAGATTTCTCTATTATTGATTCACCCCCCCTCTCAGTAATCCAACAATTGGTATCAGAGAAAGTTCCTTCAGAAATCAATTTAACCACTGAAAGGTAAATCATGGAGAGAAACAACATGTATAAAAATGGAATACCATAGTTTGACGGACAAAAGTATTCTTGTTGGAGCATAAGAATGAAGACATATATGCAGGCACAGGGATTTGAAATTTGGCAATCAATTGTAGATGGATACACAACACCAATAGTTCAGCCGACAAATGACAAAGCTATGAAACTCGGTTAAAACAATTCCAAATCCACAAATGAACTTCTGAATGGTCTTGGAGAATCAATATTCACCAAAGTTGCACATTGTAAATCCACTAAAGAGATTTGGGACAAACTTCAAAATATTTATGGAGATTCAAAAGTCAAAGCACCAAAGCTTCAAACTTATAGAGGTCAGTTCGAACAACTAAATATGAAGGAAGATGAGGATATTGCAGCTTACTTTTTACGAGTCGATGAAACAGTAAATGCAATCTTGGGATTGGGAGAAGAAATCAAAGAATCTGTAATTGTTCAAAAGGTACTAAGATCTCTTCCTATGATATTTTACCCTAAGATATCAGCACTAGAAGAAAGAGTCTATCTAAACTCAATAAGCATGGACGAACTACATGGAATATTCACAGCATATGAAATGAGAACTAAACAGGAAAATCCANTCAAAGAATCTGTAATTGTTCAAAAGGTACTAAGATCTCTTCCTATGATATGTTACCCTAAGATATCAGCACTAGAAGAAAGAGTCTATCTAAACTCAATAAGCATGGACGAACTACATGGAATATTCACAGCATATGAAATGAGAACTAAACAAGAAAATCCAGATATAAAATAAGAAGCCTTCAAAGCATCCAAAAGGTCAAAGAAAAAGGGAAAGAAAAAAGAAAAAGATCATAGCACTAGCAGTGACATCTCAGAAGATGATGAAGAAGCGACCAACTTTGTCATAAGATTGAAAAAGGGAACCAACGACAAGTATATAGGTAATATTCCTTTGATTTTTTTTAATTGTGATGGTATTGGTCATTTTGCTAATAAATATCCTCATAAAAAAAAGGGAAATGATGAAGGCTAGTCAAGTAGAAAACAAACATATAAAGGAAAAAGAACCACAAAGAAATTTTTCAAGAAAAGATTATGCACCAAAGAAGACATCTCATCATCAGATGAAGATGAAGTCAGTGACAGTGAGACAAAAAGAGTTTTATTCATGGTAGTAGAAGACTCTCATAAAGAAGAATCCTAAGAAGAATATGAAGAGGTAGAATAAGAATATGAATAGGATGAAAAAGAATATGAAGAGGAATAAGTTGACTACCGAGAAGAATTGTTGTGTGCCATAGAAGTTATCAGAAGAAAAAAGAAGAAAAACAATAAACTACAAGCAGAACTAGACAAGAAAGAATACACTCAGGCACTAGAACAAATGATCACAAATTTGAAGGTTCAAATTGAAGAATATAAAAGAATTGAAGAAGAACTCAAAGAAAAGCTATAAGGAAGAGACATGATCATTGGAAATTTGGAAGCATAAATTGTCACATTAAGAAAGGATCTTCAAAAGAAAAATATGTAGAACAACTCAAAAGTTTTGAATAACATTATCAGCAATCAAAAACCTCATCGTGACAAGTCTGGACTTGGATACAATCAGAAAAAAAAAAGGGATCAAGCTCCAAAACAACAAAACAAGAAACATATCCAAAAATCTATGCAGAAACAATCAAAGGGGATATGAAGGTATACAAAGAGAATTACAGGGACACTCCTCCACTGAGAAGATTCAGATTTCATAATCAATGACTGACAGAAAAAGATAGGCCTCGGGAAGAAGAAGGATTCATAAGAGTGCCTCCTTTGAAAATATATTCAACTCCTAGGTATCAAACTATCTTTTTTTGTTTATGTTATGCATGTAATAATTTTGGACATAAATATGTGAATTGCAGAGCTAACAATAGGAACATAAACAACTTTGAAAGTCATACACAAAAGGGTTATCCAAGAAGGGCTAGTGAAACACAAAGTAGAATTTACAACAGGTTTGAATCTTTGAGAACTGAAGTGGAATGCTACAAATGTAACAACTTTGGACACATGGCCAAATATTACAGAATGACAGTTCCTCCTAGATAACCACAACAGAACAACAACAGTCACATACAAGAAGCTCAGAAAAGGACATGAATAAGAAAGAAGAATCAATATATCAATGAAGAATGCACACTTTCTCTACAAGCTAAGAATAAGAAACATGGTTGGTATGTTGACAGTGGATGTTCAAAACACATGACAGGTGATAGAGACATGTTTCTTACATTAATAAACGAAAGATATGGATCAATCTCCTTCAGAAATGATGATTCAGCTAAAATCATTGGAAAAGACATAATCATAATTGGGAACAAGTATACCAAGGAAAACAAATTTCTACTAGTAGAAGATATGAAACATAATATTCTAAGTGTGAGTCAAATGTGTGACCAAGTTCAAAAAGTTACTTTCGATTCACAAAAGTGAGAGATAAGAAAAGAAGGTTCAGGAAAATTGATTGCAATAGTTGTGAGAATTTCAAGCAACATATATGTATCAAGTGAAATTGGAAATGAAAAGTGTTTCCTAGTAAAGGAAGATAAAAGTTGGATATGGCACAAAAAAATGGGTCACATACATTTTGATAACCTTGTCAAAGTCAGCAAAATGGAAGCAGTGAGAGAAATTCCCTAGATCACGAAACCAACCAACACTTTATGCAAGCATTGTCAACAAGGAAAGCAAAAAAAGACCAAGTTTAAATCAAACGAATATTCAACGAAAAGACCACTAGAAATTGTGCATACTTATCTAGTTGGAACAACTACAACAAAGGGTTTAAAAGGTGAGAAATACTTTATTTTATTAGTTGATGATTATAAAATAATGACTGCAGTTTGATTTCTCGGGAATAAGTCAGAAGATTTTGAAAACTTCAAGGTCTACAAGGAAATGGTTGAAAATGAAATTGATTGAAAAATCAAATGCTTGAGATTTGATAATGGAGGAGAGTTCACTTCAAAGGAATTTATGGAATACTGCATCATGAATGGAATAAAAACACAATTATCTGTTGCTAGGACACCTCAACGGAATGGAGTTGTTGAAAGAAAGAACATGACAATACAGGAAATGGCTCGAACAATGCTAATGGATTCCAAATTGAAAAATATATTTTGGACACAGGAAGTGCATACAACAGTTCACATTCAAAACAGAGTAATTATCAGAAATAACACTGAAAAAAATCCCTACGAGCTATGGAAAGGAAGACGAGAAAATGTGAAGCACTTCATATTTTTTAGAAGCAAATGCTACATCAAAAGAGAAGATGTAAGAATGGGAAATTTTGAATCTCATGTGGACAAAGGAGTACTTGTTGGTTACTCAAGTACAAGGAAAGCATACGAGTGTTACAACCTGAGATTGAACAAAGTTGTGGAAAGTATCAACGTAACAATTGATGAAACATGTAGACAAGAATTTAAGGAAGAAGAAAATGAATCAATGGAACAGTTTTACGAAGAAGAAGGAGAAGATGAAAAACAAGTAGAAGGGGAAGATGAAGAGGATCCGAAAGAAGAAGAAGAGAAAGTTTAGCAAGTGCCTCCAAAGACACCTAGCAGACAAGTAGAGAATAATTATCCTTCACATCAGATTAGTGGAAACAAATATGCAGGAGTTGAGACTAGAGGAATAATCCATTCACCAAAACAAATTCACCTAGCACTCTCATCTACGATTGAACCAACTTGTTTTGAAGAGGCCAACAAGGATGAATTTTGGAATAAGGACATGGATTAAGAATTGGATCAAATAGAGAAAAATGACACTTGGGAATTGGTTCCAGGGGTGATTTTAAGGATGGAAATTTATTTTAAAATGTAGAAACCTTAGCGAATCTTACTAATCCTTCATATGCCAACTAAAAATGTTTGGCGACATTTTTGTAAAAATATTCAAATTTCTAAGGATTCTATATAGTTTGTATAAAATTTTGGTGATTTTTAAGTTAAAATAATTTTATCCTATAGAATTTGGGCAAATCATTTTTAGAACAACGAATCTTTTTTGGGGAAAAACCATAGAAAATTAGCCCATGAGCAAAATTTAGTCCCTAAAATCATCCCTGATTGGTTCCAAGACTAAAGGATAAGAATGTGATCGACACAAAGTGGGTATATAGGAATAAATTGAATGAAGATGGACAGGTTACAAAGAACAAATCTATATTGGTGTATAAAGGATATGCACAAGTTGAAGGAAACGACTTTGAAGAGACATTTTCCCCAGTTGCCAAAATGGAAGCAATCCGATTGCTTTTAGCTTATGCATGCTCCAAAAATATTAAAGTGTATCAGATAGACGTAAAATCAACTTTTCTAAATGGGGAACTTGAAGAATAAGTCTACATTGAACAACCAGAAGGATTTCAGTTGTCAGAGAATGAAGATTATGTGTATAAATTAAAGAAGGCCTTGTATGGTCTAAAACAGGCTCCTAGAACATAGTACTCTAGACTGGATAAATATCTATAGCATGTAGGCTTCAAAAAAGGAAGTGTAGACAACAACCTCTACATCAAATTCAAGTTATTATTTTATTAATTGAAGTTTATGTTGATGATATTATTTTTGGAAGTACTGATGACAAGTTAAGCCAGAAATTTGCAAAGGACATGTAGAATGAATTTGAAATGTCATTACTTGGAGAACTATCCTTCTTTCTAGGTCTTCAGATACATCAAAGCAACCAAGGAATTTTTATTTCTCAAACCAAGTATATCAGGGAAATGTTAAATAGGTTCGGAATGGAAGATTGCAAACCAGTTGCAAGTTGAGAAAAGATGATGATTCAAAGTCTACAGATCAGAGGAAATACAGGTCAATGATTGGTAGCCTACTATATGTGACAACATACAGACCAGATGTAATGCAAGTAGTTGAATAGGTGGCACGATTTCAGGAAGCACCAAAGGAATCACATGTATTAGCAGTGAAGAGGATTTTCAGATATCTCAAAGGAACATAAGAGCTTGGATTATGTTATCCAAAAGGAAAGGATCTATCACTTGTTTCCTACACAAATATAGATTGGGAAGGTTGCATTGATGATGGACGAAGCACCAGTGGAGCAACATTCTACTTGGATGAGTGTTTAGTATCATGGCTAAGCAAGAAACAATCATAAGTATCTTTATCTACAACCGAGGCAAAGTATATTACATCAACATCATGTTGTACACGGGTTCTATGGATGAAACAAACTCTAATAGATATACAGGTTGAGTATGATGAGCCTATTCCAATATATTGTGATAATACAAGTGCCATCAGTATCTCAAAGAACCCAATGATGTACTCCAAGATGAAGCACATTCCAATCAAGTATCACTTTCTATGGGAACAAGTTGCAAAAACGAACATCAAAGTTGAATATGTGGGCACAAAAGAACAAGTGGCAGACATCTTTACAAAACTGCTTCCATGGGAAACCTTTGAGTATCTTCACCAGAGACTTGGAGTTATTTCTACTCCAAAATGAATTATTTTGAATGCGCACCATAAAGAGGACAATTCAGGTTGGGAGATCAGACGAGTCAGTTAGGGGAAGCAACCCTGAATGGAAAGATACCTTTTCCAATGATGACAAAGGGGGATAGATTTATCATATGCAAAGGACATAGGAATGGTTTTAGGGGGAGCGTTGGTCACAGAGATGTTAACACATAATATTGTATTATTATTTGAGATAATTTTCCAAAATACAATTGCTATAGGAGGGTTCCTGTACTTTTGGATAGCTTGACTTCAAGTCAATTTTTCAGGGGTTTTGAGAAGGCATTTCCAGTTCTTGATGATTCCATTATGTAACAGACATCATAATATTTACAACCATATATATTGAAGCACAAAACTCTTCCGGGAAGGCCTCCAAAAACCCTCTCAAAAACCACACTATGTTTCTGCTAAGAGCACATTGCACTTATGTAGTTTTTGAGTGACTAACGTAAAACTTGGATTATGAACAAATGGGAAGGTATTTTTGAAAACTGGAGGAGGTTTTTGTTCATCAAACACCAAATAATAAAAAAATATCTAATTTTTGAAAAAAGTGTTATGTTTAGAGATATATTAGACACATAAGTGGCTCTACGAACTGTGTAGAACTATTTTACAGTGGTGCTACATAATTTCCTGTAGCGGTTAGTGTTACCAATTTGATCATAAAACCCAAAATACGACGTGGGTTTCTCTGAAAGTATTTTTGGAGGAAAATGATATCCCTTTCGACTTTCTGACAACATTTCATCTTGACCCAGTTTGTAAATTGAGAGAAACAATTAAACCGCCAGTGCGCTATGGAATCTGCCGCCAATTCTTTGTTTTGCATAATTGATTGGATATTCTCCTTGTTGGGAGATTGCCACCTATCAAGGAGGATTCAAATGGATTATAAAGGATATTTTATATGTCAAGGGACATGTGCAGCTAATGTTTTGCACCATTAAAGACCCCATGCAGTGAGGTGGAAACAATTTATTAATGACTTCCAACAATTTCCTGAAAATTAGTAGTTTGTTGGTTTTTTGTCTCTTTGATTGTTGCCACCTATCTCCAAGGCTTAGAATCCAATGGAGGAGATGGGATTCGAACTCCTAAGGATATTTGGATGTTATTTTCTATTTAAGAGATGAGAGAGATCTTGGATAAGGGGTTGGATTCATTAGCCAAGAGAGGAGAGAGCTGGAGGAGTAGTTTTAGTTGGTCATTTGTAAGTCCGAGGGCCTATTTGTAATGACATTTTCTGCCATTAAAGATTCATGAGAGATTTTATTAGATTGTCTTCCTTTTTTATCACTTCTTTGTTATCTTATTTCTTGAACATATTGCAGGTTTTGAGGATCATAGCTACCATTGATTGATGGATTCATGAACAATGAAGGATCTGTTGTAGCTTGCCCATTAAATCATTGTTCATTGTTTAAGAAAATATTTATCTATTGCAGAAAGGATCTTTGTATAATGGATGTTCTTCCTTTTTTCATATTCATCATGATTCTATTGATCATTATATATCTTCTTTTCTAATATACAGTTTGATTGTATTTGATCTGTAGAATGTTATGACTCCATGCTCAATGGAATGCCTCTACAAACATTTTGTTGCCCTCTCCATTTCTTTCCTAGTCTTCTTGATCCACCTACTCAAACCATTTAATCCATTTATATTCTGATGGGTACTAGGCTTACACTTACAATAGTCTAAGTGTGACTCTCAGTGATAACAAGAGATACAAGCATGGTTCCAGAGGGAGCATGACTGATATGATTTCAGTATTGCATCAGAGTGTTTCCATCAATGCCAAAGGGGGGGATTTTTTATTAATTGGGTTGGTTTTCATTGATGTCAACCCTTGAAGGAAGTCCAGTAGAAAATTCCGGTAACACAAAGGCTTGGGTAATGGACCCAAGTTTTTTATTTGTATAATGGTATGATTTTTGTCATATTTTCAGGTAAGACTATTCTAGATGGATAGTATATGTCATGCCATTTCTTGTGGTATGTGGAACGTCACATAACTCCTCAAGGTTTGAGAGTTATGGCCTTACAAAGTTGGAGGAACCTCATTTGTTGGCTTGAAGCCCCAAAAGGTCAAAGAAGTCAAGTGCTTACAAAGAAGAAAATATTTAAATAATAAAGTGAAGTGACAAAGTCAAAGAGGATTATTTAAATAATAAAGTGAAGTGACAAAGTTAAGTAGGATTATTTAAATAATAAAGTAAATGGAGAACTTTATAATTATGAAAAGTGGTTATAAGAAGGTTAACCCTAAAAAGAGGAAGATGGGTTAAGTAGTCAAGTGGCTATTGGATATATGGACAAGTGGAAAATTGGGCAAAGTTGGACATAGGTGACTACATGTACAAAGTGGTTATGTGGACAAAGTGGTCTAGAAGATGCTTCTAAGGAAGCTACATGAAAGTATAAATAAGAGGCAAGGCTCTCTCATTTCAATCACACTTGAGCATATTGAATATCTATAGGTGAATGAGGTAACAAAAGGATATCTAAGCCTAATTTCATAGGGAAGGTGAATTAAAGAAGGCCGAAATTGAAGGGAGGATAAATTCTTTTGATGATGCTTTATAAGGTATGTTATTTACAGGTCATCTCACCATTTTTGCAATAATTTGTTTTCTAGAATGATTCATACTGTGAAATTGGGAGGCCATTGAGAAAACATATATAATTATCCATGGTACAAATTTCATCTTGTGGGTTGTTTTATTTTTGGAGTTACACTCCATGGAAAATAGGGTTTGTGGCTAGTCCTAAAATTAGTCTAAAACAAGTGTTTCGGGTAAAAACATCATAACTTCTTCATAACAGATCCAAATTCAGTAAAACCAAATGTGTTGGTTAGAGTGTAGGATGTAGTATTCTGTGTGTAATTTTTAGATCCATAAAACAAATATTCCTTTTGGGGCACACTCTACAAGTTTGCTCTCTAGAATAAGCCAAAATTCAACAAGGTATGCCATTTTTTCTATAACTCCTTTTCTAAGAGGTTCCAAGTAGTGACACCTAGAGGAATTGCATAAAACACACTGAAGAACATTGTGTACTATTTTCATATCTTTATTCATTACAAGTACATAGTTATGATTATTTCAAGTTAGGGTCGTTGACTAATCCAAAACAAGTCATGTGAGACAAGTAAAGTTTGATGAAAATTCTAGCCTCTTGTTGTTAAAGTTAAGGAAGGTTTGCAGGTTGAGGTACAGGTTGGTGCATGGTTTATGCACTTGTTTATGGTATAGGTTGTTTGTTACAGGTTGGTGCATGGTTGATGCACCTGTTTATGGTACAATTTGATTACAGGTTGAGGTACAGGTTGATGCATGGTTGATACATGGTGCAGGTTTATTGGTACATGTTTATAGCAGTATATCTCACAATGGTAGTGTGTTAGTGGTTTCATCATTCTACTTATATGTCAGAGTGGTTGGACAGGATAAGGACAGTTGGTTGTAGCCACCTTTCGGTTGTAGTAAGAGAACATCAGGGGTTGTAGCCTCCTTCTAGTTGTAGCCAGAAAATTGGGGAGTTGGAGCTTCCCTCAGGTTATATCCTGAGAAACTAGGGTGTTGGAGCCTCCTTCTAGTTGCAGCTGGAAAACAAACGAAATCGGTGCTTCCAATGAATGTAATTCTTCAAGACATATAAGAAAAAACATTATGTGGTTTTTATCCCTCTTTGGGTTTCTACATAAAAACACCAGTGTACTGTGTATGTGTATGATTGTTCATTTGCTCATTGTTTATTTACTCTATAAATATTGAATGATAATGCTACATTGATATAAAACTTGCATTATATGGTTAAAAAGGATTAGATGTCTCTAATATTGATTCACTCCCCATCTAAGTAATCCAACACCAACGTTATCAACTATACACCTCATGTATGTGCCAACTCATCAACTACTTGTATCAACCATGTACCCAACATGTACCTCAACCAAAATCCCTCATCAATTTCATCATCCAAATTTGATCTGATCACATATACCTCAAACACTATACCACAAGTATGTACATCAAACCATGTACTAGAACCTCACTGTTATACAACCTCCATCTGTACCAATAACTTCAACAACGTACCTCAACCAAAATCCCTCAAACATGAACCAATACTAAACTTCAGTAGATCTGCCTCAGATCAACTCTACAGCAAGCCATAAACTCCCAAGAGGGAATCCAACATATTTACAAGGAAAATCCTTAACTTGATTCATAAATTCAACCCTACACATATGAGAACCATACCCCTTTTTTATTATAGCATTCTATTGCCGCAGTTTTGTTGCCATGAATCCACTGCCACAATTTGTTTCCACACTTTTTCTGTTGTGGTTTTTCTACTGCAATTTTCTTGCCGCACTTTTCCTACTGCGATTTTTTTGCTGCACTTTTCCTACTGCAGTTTTCTTGCCGCACCTTTTCTGTCGTAGTTTTCCTGCCACACTTTTTTTGCTGCACTTTTTCTTCTGTAGTTTTATTACTGCACCTTTTTTGTCACAGTTTTCCTGCCACACTTTTTCTGCCGCAGTTTTCCTACCACACTTTTCTTTATCAATAATACCTTCCCAAATAACCTTTCATAAAAACAGATATTCAATTATATTCAAGTGTGATTAAATGAGAGAGCCTTGTCTCTTATTTATACTTTCATGTAGCATCCTCAAGGGGTTACCTTTTAACCATCTTAACCCACTTTCCTTATTTTAGGGTTAATCTACTTATAACCACTTGTCCACTTAACTTAACCACTTACCATAATTAGTACGTTGTCCTTTAACTTTATTATTTAAATAATTTATTTTGCATCCTCTTTGACTTATAGTACACTCATCACTTCAATTTATTATTTAAATAATTTCTTCTTTGCAAAAACTTTGACTACTTTGACTACTTTTGGGGCTTCTAGATGACTCATGAGGGTTCTCCAACTTCACATGACCATAAATCTCTAACCGTGAGGAGTTATGTGATGTTCCACATACCAGCATAAATGGCATGACATGTACTATCCATATAGAATAGCTTTACATGCAAATATATCAAAACTCATACCATTATCCATGAAACAAACTTGGATCCATTACATAAACCTTTGTGCTACCAGAATTCACTACTGGACTTTCTTCAAGGGTTGACATCAATGACAACCAACCCAATTAATCAACAAGTCAACCTCTTGACTAATTGAACCTAGGATATGTGTGATGAACCATCAATGCTTGATTTTCCAACACCCACCCATCATGACACATATTTGTAGTTTTAGGAGGTTAAATTACATCATTATGACACCCCCCATAATTGCATCTTCCTGAATCACAAACATCACACATATCTTGATAAATATGGCTTCAACTAAAGGTTGTGTGAAGATATTAGCAACATAATCATCTATTCTACAATATTCAAGAGAGACAATGTTCTCATGGACCAACTGTCTCAAATAATGAGTGTGGAGCTCAACATGATTCTTCTTACTATGGGAAAGAGGATTGTCAGCAACCTATATGGAACTTTGGTTATCACAGTAGATTTTAGTCGTGGTCTAAACAAGAAGGCCAAGCTCTCCTAAAATTTGGTGAATCCATATTGCTTCAGTACCTGCTTGAATGACACCACAATATTTTTCTTCTATAGTCGACAACGAGAGTACCTTTTGTTTCTTGCATGAACACACCAAAGTTATATTTCTATAGAGAAACACATATCCAAAAGTGGACTTTCAATCATTACTTTCTTTGGCCCAATAAGAGTCAGGGAAGCTAGGCAGTGAATATGAACTTCGTCGATACTTGATACCAAAATGAGTGGTACCTTTGAGATAGGGACAATTTGTTTGACTTCTTTCCAGTGGTTTTCTTTATGGTCCTACATAAACTAATTAACCACACTAACAACGAAGGAAATTCCAGGTCGACTATGAGTAATATAAATAATATTGCCGACTAGTTATTGATAGAGTGTAGCATCAATTATGGGTGTTTGATAGGTTTTGGTAAGATTGACTCTAGAATGAAAAGGAGTAGCACAAGGATTGCAATCAACCATATTAAAACATGTCAATAGATCCATCACATATTTATATTGAGAAATAAAAAATCAATCACAAAGTGGTAATACTTAAAGACCAAAAAAATAATACAGAGTACCAAGATATGTCATGTCAAAGGAGTCAACAATTTTCTTCTTCAATGTAAGGGTGAGATAATTATTATATCCAGTAATGAGTAAGTCATATACATATACAAAAAAAATCAAGGCATCTCCATTGGTGTGGATTACATAAAGGATGTGATCATATTCACACCATTTGAAACCAATACGAAGAAAGAAAATGTCGATCTTAGCATACCTGGCTTAAGGATTCTACTTCAAACCATAAAGCAAATTTTTCCTCAAACCATAAAGAAACTTCTTGATTCGACAAACCAAACTTGAATATATCACAAAATCGATTGGTTGTTCCATGAAAATTTCGTCAAATAATTCTCCACAAAGAAAAACACTCTTCACATTCATATGATGCATTTTCCATCCAAAACAAGAAGCAAGGGAAATAATGAGGTGAACAGAGTTCATCTTTGCGATAAGGGAAAATGTTTTAGTGTATTCGATTCCTTATTGTTGAGAAAATAACTTCATGACTAGACCTTCTTTATGTTTCTCGACAGCACCTTCAGAGGTAAATTTGGTTCTATGCTTGTAAAATCCAATAGATTGATGAAACATACATTAATATGAACCAATTCTAGTAGGTTCTATGCTCACCACACTTTACCATATTTTAATTGTTCCTGATAAAGCTTCCAAAGAACACATCCTTTATAGAATACTTCAAAGGGAAACACCTTCAATAAACTAGAAACCATGTTATGAGTTTCTAGTTACTATAGAGTTCAAAAATTCAGATGTCTGAGTCACTCATGAGAAATTTGACGTCTCTCATCAGTGTGATAAATGAGTGCAGTTGATTTGGTGTTAGGTCTAGTTGTGTCATGAAACTTGTAAAAACAATATGTCGGGTTGAGAAGCCTATCGATGACAATTTACTTCCCTTTATTCAAATGATGAACATGGAACTGATTTGGCCAAAATTCCATAATATTACTTGTCTATGTTAACTAAGAAATAGATAATAGATTGGCATTGGTATTTGGCACATGATAGATGTTGACAATATTCCCATGTCGATAAGAAACATCACCCTAACCAACAACATCCAAAGAAAAATCATCAACAACATAGATTTTACTCTCCTTAGCTTCATCCAACCACTTGAAAAAAAAGGCATACTTAGCCATGTCATGAGTGCATCGAAATTCAACTACCCATTTGTTTTATGCAGAATGAGATAGCAAGGCCTAAGAGGTCCCGAACTGGAAGGTGAAATTATCAGTGGGTTGACGTACAACCGACATGTCTCCTTAAAGGAATTTAACCTTCTCCTTCAAATTATCTCACTTCTTAAAGTAGGTTTCTCCACATTTTCAGTATTTCAAATCATACACTTAGCAACCTAGAGATAATTGTCTTAAATGAACTCTAAAATGTATAACCACACTTAGAAAATACCATTAGCAAAAATACATGTTTCCAATCACTTTAGCACAGGGATGATTTTAAGGAAGGAAAATTATTTTAAAATGTAGAAACCTTGGCAAATCTTACTAATCCTTCATATGCCAACTATAAATGATTGGCGATATTTTTGTAAAAATATTCAAATTTCTAAGGATTTTATATAGTTTTTATAAAATTTTGGCGATTTTTAAGGTAAATTAATTTTATCCTATTGAATTTGGGTGAATCATTTTTAAAATAGCGAATCTCATTTTTGGAAAAACCATGGAAAATTATCCCATGAGCGAAATTTATCCCCTAAAATCATCCCTTCTTTAGCATCAGAATAAACACAATGAACAACAATCATTAAACCATAAAATACTCAAAAATTTAGGCAATGCGAGAGAAAACCCCAATGTGGGGAAACCCAATGAGAGAGGGACATTTTATTAGCTTCAGGAAAGACATATCAGCAACAACAATACAATTTCCAGTAAGATAAATCCACTTACAACACACAAAAAATGCCCCCAAATATTCTTCCTTCGAAAATGTGTCAAATATGTATTGTTGTACGGCCTGCCTAGAAAACAACACCTTGGAAAATGTTCCCATGGTATGCTATATGACCTTATCTATATGACCCTGTTGCAGCAAGAAAAACCCTCCATCAGCCTCGAAATGTGTGCCACACTTTGCATTGATTTCCATGCCCTCTTTCCCTTGTTGTATGAACTATATGGATCTGTATTGTATGGCCTCCAAAAACAACAATAAATATCAACAATCACACATAAATATTCTCTTGGGATTTGTGCCCAATCTCTCTTGGGAAATGCGCCCTCCTTGCTGCCCTAACTTTCCTCTCTCTAACTCTTAATATCATTCTCATTGTTGTCTTGCACACTACCTAATGTAGTATATTATAATCTGAAAGTGACCCTTTACCTCCTCCAACCCTAGATCTAATGGCCAAGATCTAATATTTCCTTTACAAGATCAAGGGTCATGATGCATTCCCTCAAAAATAAATCACTTTAAAATATTAAAGTACATTTTCACTTTATAACATAAGTGCACTTTATGAGATAGAGTCACTTTAATATTAGAAGGTACACTTTATTAAAAAGTCACTTACACAAAAGAACCACTTTATCACAACTTTATAAACATCCATTATAAAGTCAAGTGTCTAGTAGTGTAGGTACACGGTTACTTCTGCATACAAGAAACACATGTGGGGTACCTCCTGAGCTAAAAGTATAACACCCCCTCTTAGCGAGGGATGTACTTGCTGCCATCACTATCATTTGGTCCCATCACATTGTTCTCAGTAGGAGCTCCCTCTGAACCTGGAGCCATCCTCAACACCTGTACAACACTCGAACCAGAAGACATCCTCTTGAAAGTTACTCTGAACCCTGAGCTCCAAGGAGAATTGATCCAGGTGGATATCAGTGGCCACCCAACTTTTCCAACTCGATCAAAACAATTTTCTGCCAATTTTGGCAATTTACTATTTTTAGCAGTTTTTAACTTCCTGGGCCATTTTGAGGGCCTAAATGAAGGTTTTTATGCATAAATATTCTCAATGATAGATGAAGTCTCATATTGAGCCCCCAAAATGAATTGCCTCGATGATACCTTTCCAACGGGCTATTGTGCACCTCAAATGGAGATTGTATACAAGCGTTACGACCCCAGAAAGTTGATGTACTAACTTACCCAAATGGGGCCCACGTGACTTTTGGCACTTCATCTCCTAGGGTTAGGTTTTTGCATGTCAAGGGTTTTTGACATTCTTGTTTATTGTAAAAATTCATTCAGTGCCTCATGGTAATCATCTTATTGCGAATGAGCACAACCGTCGCATCTCTTCTCAGAGATAAGCCACCACCATTCCAACAAGCTTGTTTTCCACTGCATTTTACAATTTCATCTTATTTCCTTATTGAATAGAAAACCAGTTTTACTATATCTCTGTTATTTTGTGTTAAGAACCTATAAATAATCTGTATTCATTTCATTCTTCTCATAAAATCTGGATTAGTGGTATCAGAGAGGTCTTCTCCTTGTCGTCTTAATGCATGTCCCCAATGAGGTCGGAGTACAAAGAGTTGGATCTCAAGCTTTTTTCTCTTGAGGAAAAAATCTCTCCCATGCCCAAGTGACCTCTCATGGTAGGATAAAATAAATATTATGGGACAGGATATCCTTTCAAAATGTTGCTTGAGGAATCCCTCATGCAATAAGGGAACGAGATGATGGATAACTTCGTGCAAATCCTTYAGCGGCTACCAACAGGCGATGCATCTTCTTTGAGAGGAGGCACCACCCCCTTCAAGGTGAAAATAAACTTCAATATTCCTATATTTGAAGGTCAGATAGATGCATATTCTATAGAAAAGTGGTTGAATCTAATAAAAGGGTATTTTTTTGTCCATAACTTTTCGACTAAAGAAAAGATTACTTTTTCTCTCCTCAAAGCCGTTCCCCATGTCAAATATTGGTTGGAACCTTTCTGTGAGCAAAAGGAAATAGAGGAACCCTCATTATTTATAGTCACGACCACCTGGGAATCCTTCAGGGATGTTTTTAAGAAACAATGCTACCATGTCGGAAGTTATGATGACTTGTATACCAAATGGACCACACTATGACAAGAAAGAGACCAAGAAGTTCAGGATTTCACAAATATCTTCCATACCTTGCGCACCAAGATGGGTATCAAATATTTAGGGTGACATCTGGTTCTCAAGTATCGTGGTTCTCTGCATAGATACATCCAAAACCGAAATGGAATTTCTGGACATCTCATCCTTAGGCGTGGCCTACCGATATGTCGTCAAAATCGAGCAAAATCTCAAACAAAATACGAGGAAATTTGGGCCTGGGAACCCCGCACAACAAAATCCAGGAAAGAGTGTCCCCAACCACAGAACAAAGGAAAGAGAAAATATGGACAGTATCAGGCCAACCAGTCCAAGCCGCAAGAAAATAAGGACACCGAAAAGACAAAGAAAGACACCAGGCAGTGGTGTGACTTCCATAAGAGCCCTTGGCATAACATTGTTGATTGTTGCTCAAAGCCTCTGAATTATATGCGGGTTCTGAATCTGAGTCAGAACCAGAAAGGGTAATATGGATCATTGACACAAAACCTAGTGCCACCGTTTCTACCACCAAGCTTCATCCTGGTGAACTAGAAGGGTCAGAAGAAGGAGAGCACTTCTTCCATTCATAGATGTGAGTAAAAGGAACCCCATTGCACTTCATTGTTGATAGTGGTAGCTAGAAGAACCTCATCTCAACAGAGGTCGTCAAGTGGTTGGCTCTGCCGACAATGCTACACCCACAACCCTACACCATTGGATGGCTCCGCCAAGGAAGCGATCTCCACGTCAACCAACAATGTCAACTATTGTATGACATCAAGACCTTCAAAGACAAGGTATTGTGTGATGTTGCTTCTCTTGAAGTTTGTGATGTTCTTTTGGGAAAACCTTATTTATGGAAACATCATGCTATATATGATTTTACACCTCGTAGTGTTATTATTACTTTGAACATGAAATTGTACAGGATACCCAAGGTAGTCCCACCTAGTGTTATTTCCTTGATCTCTACTAAGCAATGCAGGAAGGTCATCTCTGAGACAGGAAAGTTTGTCTTCTTCATGATTTTCTCTCAGAATGAGAAAAA
>JASDQU010106340.1:56755-88853 GCA_032191745.1 Picea mariana
TGGGATAGGTCCTCATGACATACGATATTTGGCTCATGGTTAGCATATCAAAACAATCATGGTAAGATTAGTGGACATATGTTCTCTTTAATGCATTCAATGTGTGGTTAGGGTTATTCTACATAATTACATTGGTTATCTACGGTTACTAAGAGACATTACAGGTTGGTTAATTATATATTGCATGGTAGGCTTTCTCCACTTCAGCAAGTGGGTTAAGGGATTGTTTCTTGCCTTTTAATGTTTTTAGTTATGTGATTTTAACTTGATTAATAAGTTGAATTTCCTAATCAAATCAATTTAACATTTTTTTTTGTTTAGTTTTATTCTTAACTCGAGACCTTAAAGTAGTTGTAAATTTCTTAAGAGATCCTCTCTTAGTACATTGGCATTCAACAGAGAAGAGATCCTTAAGAAAGGAACATGGTTGTTCTTCCCACTACAATTAGAAATTGATCATAGTAGCATATGTTCACTCCTCTTAGTTAGTTTCCCATTAGAATTAGAAATTGGTCATACTAACATATGTTCACTCCTCCTAGGTAGTCATGAAGAATCATAGGTTAGTTCCCAAAATATGATCTCTTAAGTGTATTCTAAAGATGAATAATAACTATTCAATGTCTTCAATGCTATATTCTCCATTCTCTTTTTGATACGGAAATTGACTTTTCTACCCCCTTTAGTATAAACCTTCCTATCATCATACTCATACCAAGATGTCATCCATTAATATTGTTGGGGATAGTAGCTCCAAAGATCTTCTTCTCAAGCCATTGATATCTTGTGCAATAATTATGCATCTATGGCACCCACTATAATCCCTAGAAATTAATAGACAAGTACAGAATGTTCCAATTTGAGGAAGATGTTGATGCAACTCCTTAACATGTACCATCTCCTTTGAACCTTCAAAACCACCTACCAAGATTTATAGGTGAGGGTGTTATAATTGTTAAAGAACAATTTGAGTTCTTTCTCAAATGGTTGTAATAATGTAGGGTCCAATGAAAATGATGTATTCATGTTCTTATTTGTGAATTCTTTAAAAGGGAAAGCTTTGTTTAAATTATTTGACTTACCCCTTCAAATATTTTCTACTTAGGCTAAACTCCTATTGATTCAAGTCTAGCTCTAGGAAATCTCAAAGTCTAATTATCTTAGTAAAGAACTACTGGCACCCAAACTTTTGAGTTTAGTTTTGCGCATGTGCACAAATGAAGCCGGGTATGCTCATTCCAAAGTTTTGTGTGCACATAAGGAAGTGTGTAAGGGGTGCATGCCGAACCAAGTTTTCATAGTGCATAATAGGCCTAAAATATTATTGAATGCACGTCAATCCCAATTTTGACATGCATCAGAAATCAAGAAGACGCACGCTGGAATCAAGAAAAGAAGCATTGGGAAATCCTCTCAAATGATTATTTCTAGCATGAGCACAAGGGATCATGGAGCTGACAAATGATGAGATAGCAAGGCAGTTAAGATTACCCTGATTCTTGAAGGCTACGTGGATTGCAAGCTAGTGAAATAAGTGTGTGAGGTAGTTTTGTTAGTCAAGAGAGTGGAGCATAGTAGAAAGAGACAATGCTCTCGAGTAGAGAAAGCTCTAAAAGGAAGTAGTGCTATCATAAATTAGGCTAGCTATATGTCTTAGAGGAGATTCATTGAGTCCTTAGTATCGAGCTCGCTCTGAGCCTAGTGTAATATTGTAATTCTTTTGAATATACTTATGTGTATGTTATGTGTCTGAGTCTTGAGAGAAGTCACATTGCACAGTGTGTTGTATGCCTTTGTTGTGATGGAATAACTCAAGTAATAAATATGCGACAGTTCTAATCTATTCGATGTCTATCATGTATGAGTTGGATATGTGTGTGTATTATTTTACTTCATAGTCCTGATAATTTGTCAAATATGAGTCGCATGAATACCAATCCCGATGGATCTTCATGTGTTTAGCCTTCATCCATGTCACAAGAAATTAAGGTCTCTATGATCCTCTTTACATCTCGGGTGAGACCTTCCTCGACCTTGGTCAAGGATTGATATGTTGGTGATTTGGGGATTTTTTTGGACAAATTTCGATGAACCCTAGGTCTAAACGCCCTAGCGTTAATAAGGACATGCATAATCCTGGATCAAAACACCGAAAAAATGGTTCTGTTGCTGAGACCTAAAAGTATTTTCATGAATGATGAAGGAAAGAGATGAGGTGGCATCCATCTCAGGAGGAGATTCAAGATTCATTGACTAAAAAATAACATGATTTTTCCTACGAGAAACATAGGCAATGAGAGTGAATGTCAACAAATGGAAAGATAGGTATCTTTACATGGATATGCATGATCTTTTGTTTGTTGAATTTCCTTGTTTATTGTTTGAATGATTGAAAATGAAAACTAAGACTCTTTATAGTGTGTGTCCATTGGAACCAATGGTTTGGGATCAATCCAGCTTAAAGAATTGAAATTTTTGGATAATAAGTGGAATTAAGCTATTGATTTCTAGTTTTCTCGAGTAAAAGAAGGCTACATTCTTGAGTTTGTTGTGGAATACACTAACTCTTTCAGTGAGGATGAAAGAAAGTTTGCGGAAGGTACAAGAAAGAAAGTAATGGAAGAAATCCCACTTTGGATAAAAATGTTGTTCATCATGAAAGGGTTGATTCACATGGAGCCCAATTGAATGGTTGATTAAAATACCCTAGCACAAGAGAGGAGTTTGAAAACATGGGAGAAATTCAGAGAGAAAATGGATCCATTGAGGAAGATCCAAAAATTGTTGACATGAGGTGAGGAATGGAATGGACCCAAAGGAGAAAAGAAGAAAAAGAGTAGAGAGGTACGCAAGAATAGTTGAGATAAGAATAAAAGTGGAAAAGAGAGGTGGAAATTCATTAGCTAAGGGTGAACAATGAGGGGTTGGTCTTAGTATGAAAAGAAAATAAATCAAACCAGGTGGCAATGTGAAATAGTATGTCGTGTTAGACTGGAGCACATATGAAGATAGGCCTGTGAAGAGGTGTGGCATAGAGGATCATGTGTCTAGTGGGGATACCAGTAGTGATACTAGTAAGAGCTTAGGTGACAAATTCTACACCCCTTGGCTATTGTGGAGTGTCACAACCTTAGAGGAATATCAAGCACAGAGATGTGGTGCACTAATAAGAGGAAAATATGGCACACAAAGCAATACTTTGTTGTTTGGAGAAGAAGATAGCGTGCAAAGTGGCAGTGCGCATATCTGACCGAGATACAGAGAACATATTTGTGGTTCACATATAGGACATGAAGGTAGAGTGCAGTGTGTTGGTGCATTGAAATAAGAGGAAGATGGAGGCTCCCCTAGTGGTGGGGGTGATCCAGATTATTTTCGGCACGAAATGAGAGTGGAGATATAACACAAAAATATTCATATATATTGCAAGAGAGACAACAATATAACAAAGATATATCGGAAGTATAAAAAGAGTCACAGATATACAGTAATACACGATTTCTATTAATGAAATAAATGTACATAGACTGTAAAAATACAGAGTGAAAGACTCGTTAGAATGGTGGCATCTTATCTATGAGAAGAGATGTGACGGCTACTCGCATTCGCAAGAAGATGATTACAATGAGGCTCTGAAGGTGTTTTTACAATAAACAAAAATGCCAAAAATGCTAGAAATAAAAAAAACCTAACATTAGGAGATGAAGCGCCAAAAGTCACGTGGGCCCCGTTTGGGTAAGTTAGTACATCAACTTCTTGGGGTCATAACTTTTTCATACGATCTTCGTTTTAGGCGCATGATAGCTCGTTGGAAAGGTATCGTCGAGGAGATTCATTTTGGGGGGAATATCTAAGGAAATTTCATATTGCTTCCCATTTTAACAAAAACTTCGTTTAGGGCCTCAAAATGGCCTCGGAAGTTAAAAACTGCTAAAAATAGTAAATTACCAAAATTGCCAGAAAACTGTTTTGAGCCAGTTGGAAAAGGTGGGTGGCCACCGATATCCACCTAGATCAATCCTCCGTCTTTTGGAAGCAATGGTATCCATTACGTTGAGTTCCCGAGGGAGAGGGAAAAGTGTTTGTTGAATCTGCATCTTGGTGAGTTGCTTGCCTTGTTCGAGACATTGCGCTGCTTAGTTTGTGGAAGTCTATCACAAACCTGTTGAGGTTGACGCTATTCAACAAGTCGAGATACACAAGAGGACGGTGTGCAGAAGGAATCTTTTTGCTTTGCTGTAACCTTGTCAACCTGCTTTTGTTGGATAGAAGGTGCTTGGGGCGAGGCTGTAGTGGTTGCAGTGTCCTTTTGTTCCCCTTTTGAACAAATTGTGAAGAAGCTGAATTTTGCAGTATGAGATACTACCTTGCGGCATTGTTTAGGTGGAATAATAGTTGAAACTACCTCTGGTATTCTGTAAAGATGACCCCCTAGAGAAACAATGACACTACAGGGTTGAGACTCATAAACAACATGGCGTCTCCACATATATGGTTGGTCCAAGAGAACATCATAGACATCCAGTGGGGAAACATCACTTAATACCTCATCCTTGAAGGGTTGGATGTCGTAAGACAATCGACACTGTTGGCTGACACGAAGATATCATCCTTGGAGAAGCCACACGATGTTGTATGGCTGCGGATGTGGTGTTGTCGACAATCCCAACTGTTTGATGACCTCTGCTGAGATGAGGTTTTCATAGCTTCCACTATCAACAATAAAATGCAGTGGGGTCCCCTTCACCCACATGTGTGAATGAAAAAGGCACTCCCCCTCTTCTAGATATGTTGGTTCTTCGGGTTGAATTGATACGGTCGCGACAATAGCAATGGGGTCTGCATCGATGATATGTCTTCTACCAATATTTTCATAATCAAATTCTGAATCAGGGTTCGAACCCTTGTCTTTGATCTCGAACACCAATGAATGTTTTGAGAAACATTCATTGGTGTTGTTCCAAGGGATTTTGTGGAAATTGCACCATTTTCCGGTGTCCTTCTTTGTCTTTCCGTGACCCTTCTTTTCCTGTGGCTTAGACTAGTTTTTAGGAAGCTATTTGTTAGGGTCGTCTTTCTCATACTTTGGTTGTTGTGGATTTTCATATCCTGATTCCTATTTTTTATGGTGCTTAAACTTCTACTCGATTTTAATAGCATATCGATAAGCAGAAACCGTTCAGAAAATCCATTTTAGTTTGGATGTATCTGTGTAGAGCCTCATGGTATTTCAGAACCAAATGTTGCTTGAAGTCTTTGATACCTAGCTTGGTGCACAAGGTATGGAAGGTATTGGTGAACTACGACACTACTTGGCCCCTCTCTTGCCGCAGTGTGGTCCATCTCATGTACTGGTCCTCATAGTTGCAAATAGGGTAATACTGTTCCTTTACCACATCCACACAAAAATCCCAAGCAGGCTCGGCCCCATATATTATAGACTCTTCTATGGAACTCTGCTCCTAGTAAGTTTCCCACTAATGTTTGACATGGGGAAGAGCCTTAAGGAGCGCAAAGATGATCTTTTCACTGTCGCAAAAATTATGAACAGAGAAATAACCTTTTAATAGATTTAACTATTTATCTAGGGCATTTGCATCTATCTAACCTTCAAATATAGGAATATCAAAATTGACCTGTACCTTAAAAGGAAAGGTGCCTCCAAAGTGGTCGCTTGATGAAGATGCGCCTAATGCTATCGGGAGGCGTTGAAGGATGTGGGAAAAGTTCTCCATCATTTTGTCCCTCTGTCATGTGAGAGCTTTCCCAAGCAATAAATTGATAGGATCGTTTCCTCCATCGTTTTTATTTTTTTCCGCCATGGAGGGTTTCTTGGGCACGTGAGAGAGATTGTCTTCAATAGAGACAAGCTCGAGACCCAACTTACTATACTCGAATTTCGTCGGGGACATGCACTGAAAAATGATCAAGAGCAGGCTGCTCTGATACCATTTATGCGGATTATTTTTTGCACGAAATGAGAGTGGAGATATAACACAGAAATATTCATAGATATTGCAAGAGAGACAACAATATAACATAGATATATCGAGAATATAACAAGAGTCATATATATACAATAATACACGATTTCTATTAATGAAATAAATGTACAGAGACTGTAAAAATACAGAGTGAAAGACTCACTAGAATGGTGGCAGCTTATCTATCAGAAGTGATGTGATGGCTACTCACATTCGCAAGAACATGATTACAATCAGGCTTTGAAGTCCTTTTTACAATAAACAGGAATGCCATGAATGCTAGATGATCTAGATTTATGCAGGAACACAATAAAATACAGAAATACCCATAAACACAGAGATGCAATGGAAATAAAACTTCATTTCATTAACAACAAATGACTAAAATATGCTTACAGACAGAATGGAAATAAAATAGCTAGGGTGCTGGTAGATTGTCTCTGAGAAGATATGTGGCATCTACTGGCCTATGAACTCTATGTTTCAATGAGGCTCGAAGGCCTATATATTATTGAGAAACAATGGAAAACCCTAAACATGAAAAAACCTAACCCTAGGAGATGAAACGCCAGAATATGGGCCTCGCTGGGGTAAATTGGTAAAACAATTCCCCAGGGTCGTAACTTTGGCATTCTATCTCCGTTTGACGCACATGATACATCGTTAGATAGATCTATCCGAGGATTACGCTGCTGATAGTGAATATCGGGTCTGGAATGAACTCATATTCTCCAAATTGGAATGAACTCATATTCTCCAAATATGAGTTCATTCCAGACTCGATATTTGTTTTCAGAAGCGTATTCCTCGGATAGATCTTTCTAACGATGTATCATGTGAGTCAAATGGAGATAGCATGCCAAAGTTATGACCTCGGGAAATTGTTGTACCAATTTACCCCGGCGGGGCCCATATTCTAGTGTTTCATATCCTAGGGTTAGGTTTTTTCATGTTTAGGGTTTTCCATTGTTTCTCAATAATATATAGGCCTTTTGTTGGAGTTACTTCACACACACCTAGGATTTATTTTTCCTAAGGTTATTCCTTGTTTATTAGTCATAATTAGTCATTATCCAATCTCCTATATTTTAGGGGAGAATATTCCACCTGGAGAATATTCTCTTTCAATTGACACTTCAGTTTGACTAGTTGAGTTGAGTTTAGATGTTGCATTGGTTTTTTCACCATGCAACATTGGGATCATCACCAACTCACTACTCTTTGTTCAGTTAGTTAACTGAAGACTAGTTGACTAGTTAACTCAGTTAGGTGGAAGTTCACCCCCGTAACTGCCTGAGAGACTAGACTAGGTGGCAGTTTACTCTTGTAACTGCTGGTGTGTGTCCAAATCAATCAAGACCACCACTATGGCTCATTAGGTACTCATGTATGCTATATCTATTGTAAATTATTCACTCTTTGAGTGTGGAAATGTTTAATGAGAATTATTCCATTCTTTCTCTCCTTCTTCTTCTTTCTCCAATTCTCTCTGTAAATGTGTGTATTATTGTTTATCTAGATCTATTATGTGCAGGTTCAACACATTTACATGGTATCAGAGCCGACAGAATTCTAAGCAAAATCTACACCAAATTAATTTTGCAGGTACTGAAGATTGAAGACACAAAAAGATGGATTATTTGCCAGAAATACTTCTCATGCCTCATAACTATTTGGAATGGAAGCCAAAAATTATGCCTATGCTCAGATGTAGAGGCTTGTACCAAATAACTATGGCAATGGAAGTAAATTATAATTCTGTCGATGAGAAAAATGACTTTCTCAATAGACAAGATATGGCCATAGGATGTATCCTCTATTTTATTTCTCCCGAAATTCTCCATCAAATATATGATGACTCACAAGAATTCACTCCAAATGATTTATGGAGAATATTGGAGGTTTTATTTGGGAATAAGGAAGAATGCATGCAAAATGTTGACAAGATAGAGAATGTAGAAAAGCCACTGGAAGATAAATCATCTTAGTTTGAAGAGCCTTCTACACAAGTATCTACAAAAATTTGTATTCCATTAATTGAATATGATGTCTACTCCACTTCATATTTGTTTTCTAAAATTCATGTGGAAGATATATGGCATGCATATCAAGAGTCACATGCAAATACTTTTCCATACACAATGAATACATTTCAGGAGAGAAAAAGGGAGTCACGCACATCGGAATAAATTATGATATTTTTTGATAATAATTTACAGAAACAAATTGGATATTTGAATTCCTCTTGGGAAAATATCCAATTTCAAAAAAAATATCATCTGAAACGGAGTCTGGAAAGTGAAGTTATGATCGTTTTAAAATCAACAAAATTTCAACATTTTTCTGGAAACGGCTGCATGGTTTTCAAAATTTCATCCAAAATTTATTTGGATATTATTCATTACAAAAAGATAAAGTGGATATGTGTGGAAATAACAATGATGCATATACTTCATCAGATCCATGCAAACATCTACATCTTCAACAAAATCTTCATAGAGCACAAACTTGCACAGTTGCGAGGTCTTCTTGGAGTGAAGGACATGGTTGCTTAGCAACTGCCTTTTGTTCCTTATAATTTTTTATTTTATGCATTGTAATTTGAAGGGGGGGGGAAGGAGGGGCGGGATTTCCCATGAGACTTTCCCTCTTTCCTCATTTATTTTAATGTATCTTTTGTATTTGGGTACCTAACATGGCCTCGTAGTCGGGACCCATTCTTTATTTTCACCATAGTGATGTTCAAGGGGGGTGTTGGAGTTACTTCACACACACCTAGGATTTATTTTTCCTAAGGTTATTCCTTGTTTATTATTCATAATTAGTCATTATCCAATCTCCTATATTTTAGGGGAGAATATTCCACCTGGAGAATATTCTCTTTCAGTTGACACTTCAGTTTGACCAGTTGAGTTGAGTTTAGATGTTGCATTGGTTTTGTCACCATGCAACATTGGGATCATCACCAACTCACTACTCTTTTTTTATCCAGTTAACTAAAGACTAGTTGACTAGTTAACTTAGCTAGGTGGCAGTTCACTCCCGTAACTTCCTGAGAGACTAGACTAAGTGGCAGTTTACTCTTGTAAATGTTGTTGTGTGTCCAGATCAATCTAGACCACCACTATGGCTCATTAGTTACTCATGTATCCTATATCTATTGTAAATTATTCACTCTTTCAGTGTGGAAACAGTTAATGAGAATTCTTCTGTTCTTTCTCTCCTTCTTCTTTCTCCAATTCTCTCGGCAAATGTGTATATTATTGTTTAGCTAGATCTATTATGTGCAGGTTCAACACATTTACACCTTCGAGCCTCATTGTAACACATATTTCAAAGGAAAATAGCTGCCACATCTCTTCTCAGAGATAATCTACCAGCGCCCTAGCTATTTTATTTCCATTCCATCTGTAAGCATATTTCAGCCATTTGTTGTTAATGAAATGAAGTTTTATTTCTGCTGCATCTCTGCATTTATGGGTATTTTTTTATTTCATTGTGTTCCTGCATAAATCTAGATCAGTGGTATCAGAGTAGTCTTCTCTTTCTTGATCCTTCCTTGCATGTCCCCAACGAGGTCGGAGTATAAGGAGTTAGGGCTCGATCTGAACTGTTGTAAGATCAACCTCGTAAACCCTGACGACTTCCCATGGGGGAAGAAAAGAAATATGAGGGAGAAGGAGATCCTATCAAATTATTGCTCGAGGAGGCCCTCGAGAAACAAAGGAACGCAATGATGGACAACTTTTCCTAGATCCTTCAATGGCTGCCCATTGGCAGTGCATCTACATCCAACAACCACTCTGGAGGCGCCACTCCTTTTAAGGTACAAGTAAACTTTGACATTCCCATATTTGAGGGACAAATAGATGCAGATGTCGTAGATAGATGGTTGAATTTGTTAGAAGGATATTTCTCGGTTCACAACTTTTTCGACCAAGAAATGATTATTTTTGCACTCCTTAAAGTCGCCCCCCATGTCAAGGACTGGTGGGAAACCTACTGGGAGAAACAAAGCAACGGGAAACCCTCATTGTTCTATGTTGCACTCACTTGGGATTCTTTCTGAGATGCCATCAAGGAACAATATTATCCTGTGGGGAGCTATGAGGACAAATACATACAATGGACTATGTTGCAGCAACAAAGGGACCAAGATGTGCATGAGCTGACAAATCTTTTTCATACCCTACACACAAAGTTGGGTATCAAAGATTTGGAGAAACATTTAGTGTTAAATTACCACAGTTGTCTACATAGATACATTCAGGAGGAAATGGTGTTCCTCGACATCTCCTTGCTTGGTGCGGCATACCGATATGATGCCAAGATCGAGAAGAAGTTCAAACAGAAGAAGCAAGACTTTGGGTCTGCGAATCAGAAGCCAGGGAAAAGTACCCCCAAGCCATCGAACAAAGGACCAAGCCAAGTTGGGGTGACCCAGGATAACCCACCAAATCCGTAAGCAAAAAACAACATCACAAAGACAAAAAAGGACACAGGAAAGTGGTGTGAGTTCCATAAGAGCTCCACTCACAACACAAGTGAGTGTCGGGCCAAGCAGTGACTAGTAGCCGAGTTGAACGGTTCTAAATTGGATGCAGGCTCTAACTCTGAATTGGAACAATACAAGGGGAATGAAAGTGGGAAGCATATTATCGATGTGAAACCCAATGCCATTATTTCCACCACGAAGATCCAGAAGAAGGAACCAGAAGATCTAGAGGAGGTGGAGCACCTCTTCCATTCCCAGATGTGGGTAAAGGGTTCCCCATTTTAGTTCATTGTCGAAAACATGAGTCAAAAGAACCTCATATCAGTAGAGGTCGTGAAATAGCTGGGCTTGCCAACCACAACACACCCACAACCATACACCATTGGGTGGCTGCACCAAGGATGGGACCTTCACGTCTGTTGTAGGTGAATCCCCCTGCGAAAAAGTGGATTCCCTCTTGGTCTCTAGACTCCTAAGGCCAAGACAGAAAAGTGCTTAACATGGACACTGACATCCTTTTAGATATAATCAAGCTAACATATGAAGGAGAAGAAGAAATATATGTAATTTTTTAACAACATTTGTCCCTGCAAAGTCCAGGCTGAGCTTCGGTCCTGATCTCCCTAATAGGTCCTGTAGAACAAACAAAGATACAATGGACTTCCTACTCTATTGATATTAGCTCAAATATAGATCCATCTATTGCAAACAAACTCATATGGAACAAGCATAAGTTTGAAAGAAACAGGCCAAGCATTGATTATTAATGAGAACAAGTAAAAGTACCTACAATCCTTTGAATGAAGGTGCAACAACTTCTTTCAATTCTCCTTGTCCAACCCCTTTGCTCAAGTAATCTCCACTATTTTTTGTATTTTACCTATGAGATCACAGGTTTCATACCTCCAATCTTTTTCATGTACATACCACTTATAGGATCATAAGTTTGGTATTAATCTCTAGTCTCTATTGTACCTTTCACCATGAGAAGGCCTCCTTATATAACCTTGGAGAGGCCCAACCACTTGAGAGATCTTTGGGATAAGTTAAGAATTCATCTCCTTCAATTGAGGATCTTCCCTAAGATCATTCTTTGTCCCAATATTTGAACCCAACTACCTTAATATATTGAGGGGATTGTCCCTTGATTTCCTCCAACAAACCAAAAATTCACTCAGAAAGGGTAGTGCTCCCCCAAAAGGGTGCACAGGGTGCTCAAACACTCCCCCAAAGAGGCCCAGGGAGCACTAGCACTCCATGATAGTGGGTAGGGGAGCACTCCTCTCCAAAATCCATTTTTAAGTGGTTCTTTCAGTGGCGAAAGGTTTGTACTCCCTGTCAAGTGATTTCTCTTCTTCAAAACTAGTCTTTGGGGTGTCTTAAGTGTCTTTATGATGTCGTTAGAGGCACGATATAGGAAAGATGGTAGTATGATGTTTGTGAAACTTGAAACACTTGTGGTCAAGATGTGACACTTGCGGACAAGATGTGACACTTATAACACGTGTAATGACAACACTTGCGACACTATTGAAGTGAGTAATTTTGATGTGTAACAACGTCAACCAGCAATGCCACCTTCCCTACAACATCAAGCCCTTCACGGATGAGGTATTATGTGACACTGCTCCTCTTGATGTTTTCGATGTATGATTAGGCCAACCATACTTGTGGAAGTGACATGTTGTGTATGAGTCTGGGCCTCATGTTGTTATTATTACTTTGGGCAATAATTTGTACAGGATATCGGAAATATCACCACCTATATCCATCTCTTTGGTTATTGCAAAACAATGAAGTAAGCTCATTACCAAAACCAGAAAATTTGTTTTCCTGATGATCTTCCATCAGGGAAAGAAGAATACTGTGGCCACGACCTCCAGATAGGGCCCCTTTGCATGACAACAACAGATGGATAAGGTCGTGGAGGAGTACGAGGAAATATTCACCTCCCACACAGGGGTGACTCTACACTGCGAGGTCAAGCACCCCATCGATTTGACTTCAGCTGCGTCATTTCCCAATGGACCAATCTATCGACGCTCTGTTATGGAGAATGATGAAATCAAGAGACAAATTCAGGAGCTTTTGTAGAAAGGTCACATCTGGCCGAGTTCATTGCCCTATGGGAGCCTTATCGTGTTGGTGCAAAAGAAGGATGGGACTTGGAGACTCTGCATTAACTATCGAGCGTTGAACAAGATCACTTTCCGGAATAGGTACCCGATCCCATGAATTGATGACCTTCTGGACCAAATCAAGGGGGCGAAATATGTTAGCAAGATCGACTTGAAATATAGGTATCACCGGGTACCAATCGAACCCTCTGATGTGTGAAAGACTGCCTTCAAATCCAAGGAGGACCTTTTCGAATGGATGGTCATGCCTTTCAGGTTGACAAATGCCCCTGCAACCTTCATGAGGCTAATGGACAACATATTGTGTCCATTCACCAACTCATTTGTAGTGGTGTAATTGGATGAAATTCTGATCTTCAGCCAGACTTGGGAAGAGAACCTCCACCACATCTGACAGGTCCTCCAAACATTGTGGCAACACAAGTTGTGTGCCAATTTGGAGAAGTGCACTTTTGGCATGATCCAGGTTCAGTATCTGGGATACATTATTGATGAGTGGGGGGTACATGTGGATCCAGCCAATAGCCAAGTCATTCAGGATTGGCCAACCCCAACCACTCTAACAGAGCTTCGCATATTTTTGGGTCTTGCCAATTTCTACCGCAGGTTCGTGTTGGGATTCTCTCATATCACTTGGCCCTTGAGTCAAGTCATCAAGGGAGGAGCGAAATAAAAATTATTTTGGTCTGAATCTCAACAGAAGGCATTCAAAGAGTTGAAGCATCACCTCTGTTATGCACCAGTGCTCACATTACCAGACTTGCAACAACCATTTGCGATCAAGACAGATGCCTCTCACTATGCTATTGGGGTGGTCCTTACTCAATAGGGGCATCTAGTGGCATATCAAAGTGAGAGACTTTTCGACATAGTTCGAAAGTATCCCACTTATGACAAAGAGATGTATTCCATTGTGAAGGCTTGTTGATAATGGAAGAATTACATTTTGGGAAAGGAAACGGTCATCCACACATACCACTAACCCTTGCAGTTCATACAGACACAAGGGAATTTGTAGAATGATCGCCATCAGAAGTGGTCCACGTACCTGCAACAATTCCATTTGAACATTAAGTACAAGAAATAAAGAACCAATAATGTTGCAGACTGCCTCAGCCGACCACCTATCATGGTGCTAACCACAGTGCTCAACTCTTATGGGAATGAGACTTTCAATTGGCCTCTTCTCTAGGAAAGTGATCCAGAATTTAGCCACACATACAATACGCTCTTGGAGGGTAAGGAAGTTCCTAATTTTCACCTCTAGGATGCCCTTCTATGTCACCTGGGACACCGTTGTGTTCATTCAAGTGAGCATCCCAGGATGGTTTGGGAGGCGCACTACAGTCGGGTCGCTGGGCATTTCGGGGTCGAGAAAACCATGGCAATACTACAAAAGTATTTCTATTGGCCAAACCTTCGACAATATGTCGGGAAGTACATTAAGTCCTACACTTTTTGCGCCATTTCCAAACCAAACATCAAGAAGCAAGGTCTCTATACTCCGTTTCCTACCCCTAGTCGACCTTGGGAATCCATCTCCATGGATTACATGTCGGGCCTTCCTTCTACTAAGCATGGCAATGACTGTGTTTTTTTGGTCGTCGATAGATTCTCGAAGATTTCCATTATGATGGCCTGGAAGAAGAATATCACAACATAAACCACTGCTAAACTCTTCTTTGAACGAGTGTGGGTACACTTTGGGATCCCACAGTCTATCATCTCAAATCGGGATAGAATGTTCCTTGGTACATTTTGGTCCAGCCTCTGGTCGATGCTGGACACCAAGCTCACCAAGTCCACAACTTTCCATCCGCAAACTAATGGCCAGACATAGTTCGTCAACCAGATGATCGTACACATTCTGCGCATGCACAACTGAAAGCATCCACACACATGGGATGATAGCCTCCCCTATGTACAACACAGCTACAACCAGGCTCTCCATTTCTCAACTAGCCACAGTCCCTTTAAGGTGGGCTTGGGATTCTAACCACTATGTCCCATTGACGTAGCCATGCCATTTGCGGCTACTCAGGTAGATTCATCCCATGTCCAGTCTGAGGCTAACAAGGAAAATAACTTCATTGAACGCATTCAACACATCCGCCAATAGGTTCATGACATCTTGGACAGAGCCAATGATAAGTACAAGCTACGACATGATCAACATCAGGTTCCACACAACTTCCAGGTGGGAAACAAAGTCTGGCTACATTTACAAAAGGAGCATATGGCTGGACCCTACCACAAGATTCACCTGCTCTGATATGGGCCATACACCATCACCAAGGCTATAGGGGACAATTCCTTTGAGCTCAGTATTCCATCATTCCTTGGTCTGCACCTAGTGTTCAATGTGGACCGCCTTCGACCCTACTTTCCACCTCTATTGGACACATCTAACATGGAAGAACGACTCACACCAAAAGAGTTAAACCCAAATTGCATGGAACAAGCCAAAACTGATCGGATTATGGACACATAGATCAAGAACACCCGCCAGCAGAGGATCCAGCTATATCGAGTTGTCAAATTAGGCCAACTCCTTCACCAAGGAAAGTGGCTCACCRGGGACCAAGTTCAACAGAAGTTTCTTTATCTCATGGAGGAACTCAATGCAATGGAGACCATTGCTTCCTAAGGGGGGAGGAATGATCCACGTGGATATTTGTGGTCACCCACTTATTCTACTTGGACCCACACCATTGTTTCTTTCAGTTTTTCARTTTCCTTAATTGTAGCACAATTTACTACTTTTAGCAATTTTCTAGGTCCTAAACTTTCGAAGCCATTTCAAGGCCCTAAACAACGTTTTTTGGCATCAAATGCTTAAACAAATATCGACTACGCTGCTTACAAAAAATATTGAGTCCAGAACGAACTCATATTCGTCGAAGCATTTGATGCCAAAAAATGTCGTTTAGGGCCTCAAAACAACTCCGGATGTTCAAGACCCGAAAAACTGCTAAAAATAGTAAATTGTGCTACAATTAAGGAAACTGAAAAACTGAAAGAAACAATGGTGTGGGTCCAAGTGGAATAGGTGGGTGACCACCAATATCTACCTGGATCACTAGACATCCAAAAACCTAACCCTATGAGATGAAGCGCCAAAAGTCATGTGGGCCCCGTTTGGGTAAGTTAATACATCAACTTCCCGAGGTTGTAACTTTTGCATATGATCTATGTTTTAGGAGCATGATAGCTCATTGGAAAGGTATCGTCGAAGAGATTCATTTTGAGGGAAATATCGAAGGAATTTCCATATTTCTCCATGTTTTCCCAAAACATCGTTTAGGGCCTCAAAATGGCCTCGGAAGTTAAAATCTGCTAAAAATAGTAAATTACCAAAATTGCCAGAAAAGTATTTTGAGCCAGTTGGAAAAGGTGGGATGCCACCGATATCCACCTAGATTAAGGGGAGATGAATTGAAAATAGTATATGGTCTTGCATGGATGCAAGTAAGAAATTTTGTGGGTCACCTCAGGAGAAATTTCAGAAGAAGATGGACTTACCCCCCCTTTGTACCACCCCCTTTACGGATTTTTAATCAAGAAGAAAACACAACAAAAAATGCAGCAATTGGATTAGAAGAGAGAGAGAAAGAAAATATAAGCAAAGAGATGAGTGAAGAATAATATGAAGTCAACAATAATTTACCCTGAGGAATAGTGGTGTGGCGAAATCAAACTCCTAGCTGTCAGAGAGGAGGAACTAGCTCGAGTTTGAAGATGGAAAAATAGGACAGTACCCTGAGGCTACCTGTGTTACATAGAACAGGTAAGGAAATTTTTGCTAAATGTTTTTTCTATTTATAATTATATTAAACTTAAATATACATAATTATATTAAAACTACCTTCATAACTCGACAGGGGAACCTTTTTTTAAGGCAGTGTGCATTTTGGCCTAATTAATACAACAACCACATTCTAGAGAGTGATGCACACAACATTTTATCACTTGATAGGTGTTATAGTATAGGTATACCTCGATGATTGAACTATCTATTCTAAAATTAAAGGTGATCATTTAAACCATCTTCAACATATTTTTATTAACTACATAAATTATTGTATCTCTTTAAACTCTAATAATTTAGTTTTTGATGTAACATCTAATAATTTGTTGGTTCATGTTTTTTTTATTCAAGAGAACTTGCATAGATTTTGATAAGGTCTATGTTATTTAATATTTCCCCCTCCTCAGAAAAAGGAGGTTCAATCCTTCATGGAAAAAATAAGAAGATTAATTCCTAATTTTTCCTAAATGGTTCAACCCATTCACAACTTATGGGGAATTTTTTTTCAACCCATTCACAACTTGATGGGAAATTCTTTTTTAAGTAGTGTGCCTTTTTTTCCTAATTAATACAAGAACCACATTCAAGAGAGTGATGCACATAGAATTTTATGACTTGACATGTGTTATAGTCTAGGTCTACCTTGATGATTGAACTATTTATTCTAAAACTTCAGGTGATCTTTTAGACCATATTCAACATATTTTCTTTGCCACATAAATTATGATATCTCTTTGATGTAAAGGTCTACCTTGATGATTGAACTATCTATTCTAAAATTTCAGGTGATCTTTTAGACCATCTTCAACATATTTTCTTTGCCGCATAAATTATGATATCTCTTTGATGTAAAGGTCTACCTTGATGATTGAACTATCTATTCTAAAATTTCAAGTGATCTTTTAGACCATCTTCAACATATTTTATTTGCCGCATAAATTATGATATCTCTTTGATGTAACATCTAGTAATTTTTTGGTTCATGTTTCTTTTGGTTAGAGAATTTTCATAAATCTAAATAAGGTATATTATTTAGGATTTCCCCTCTCCTTTCATGTTATTTGGGATATCACCCCTCCTTCCTCAAAAAATGAGATTCAATCCTTTATGGGAAAAAAAAACTTCTTAATTTCTAAATTTTAGTGGATGGTTAAATCCATATCCATTCATACTTTGTTAGAGAAAAATGAAGATTTTCATTGGCCGGTTTGCAATAATGCTATTTTTCAAGAGATAAATAAGGCCATTTATTTTTCGTCATTCTTTTAAAATTTATTTTTTCTAAAGACTTTATCATTTACACTAACAGTGCCAAGATGCCATTTCTCCAATTTCAATGCAACTCAATGACCAAGGCTTTCAAAATACTATTGTTTATACAAGTCAGGGTGACACATGATTGTTAAAGTTCCTTTGTTTGTTAAATTTTTGTTATCAAATTTAATTGTAAGGAAAATTGGCTCACTAGTTAACTAGGATTTAGGATAAATACAATTACTTTGAAAGTTTAACTTCCAAGACCACTAAAATCTAAGTACTCGGATCCCCATCTAGATCAAAATGCAGATAATACTACTGAATTTGATCATAAAAATTTCTCCTTATTTTTCATAAACCACATAGTACAAAAGATTGCTTTTGTTGACCATGCTTGTTACTATGACATTATATATTATTTGCACATGAATATTATCCTCCCTAATTTAAAAGAAAGGAAAGTATTAGACTAGAAGTGACCAAGTATGTTTTTGTTCACACTTTATCATTTCAAAAGTTTAGTGATGAAATTTTCCTCACTGCATTGACCCTGGAGATTCTCAGTAAATGTTAAAGGCCTTTCATGGGAATATTGATCCAAGAATCCAAGTATGGGGACCCTCAGTAAATGTTAAAGGCCTTTCATGGGAATATTGATCCAAGAATCCAAGTATGGGGACTCTTTTCATTAAAAGTAACTTCTCATAAGATCTTGAAAATTAGTTTTTATTGGTTCTCCATTTTCCAAATACTTTTCAAATTAATTAGGTTATGTGAAAATTGTTATTATTAAGTTGGAAGAGGAAACATTTCTACCTTGTTATAATGTGTTTTAATATTTTCTAATAGTTTGATGTAATTTTTTACTTAGTGTAATAATGATGATCATTATAAAATCATTTGTGGGGCACTTATACATGTAACATGGTCTTATTATACTTTAGTAATATTATACATTTGCACATGGAGATAGTTTTGGGGGGTATTTGATGGTGACATGCATAGGTCATTTTTTATCAGCTAATTCTAGCTTATCACTTGATGATATTATCATCAGCCTTCATGGATTGGTTGATCTCGACCATTGATTGTGTTTTATGATCAAAGGTCCAAGTGTTTCCTAATTACCATAAATTGAGTCCATTGGTCTTGAATCCAGGAGGGTGGAGAGTTACTTATAGTATTGATCATTAGCTTGGACCCTATGGGTCCTTACGATAGATCTTCCATATGCTTGAGAGTTGTATGGATCTCATTTTAAATCCATACATGTGTGTGCTCTAGAAATTATAACTGAGAGAGTTCTATCAAGAATAAAAAGGCCTTGCTTTTATGGATATTTCCCAACCTTGAGGTTTACCATACAAATTTCTTGTCTCCTCTCTCGTATTTAATAAATCTACTTTTATTTGTTTAAATTTTAGATAGATTGTTTCTACATATTGTTCATGATCTTTCCATAAAATTTTAGATAGATTAAATCTTGATTATATGTTTCTACATATTATTCATGGTCTTTCATGATATTATATGTTTCTACATATTATACATATTATTCATGATCTTTCATAATATTAGAACCATACATTTAACTTTTTGGATGAAATTATTTACTTCCAGCATTATGGATTTACATTCATTCCATGTCGTCAAGCTCAAATCTCTATCCCACATCGTCAACCTTAAACATAGTAGAAAACAAACTAAGAAATTGCTTAAAATGTGTTTAAAACTTAATGAAAACGAGTGTCCATAAAACCATTTCCTTTTTCCCTTCATATACCCAAAACTCACTCGCCCGAGACCATGGATGGTATAGCATAGAGGAGTCTATCAGTTTGTCATCCCTGATATATGTTTTCCAATATGGTTTGATAACACAATCGAAATTATCATCCCTGATATATGTTTTTCAATGTGGTTGGATGACGCATTCGAAATTATGGCGATGTGGGAAATGCACATAGAGAAAAAACTTCATTAAAACCAGCATCTTGCTTAGAAACTTGCCCTGGAGCTCTTATGTTATAAAAGAATGAGGCTAAGAAGCAAAGAGGAAGCTTAAACATCTTATCGATCTGCTCCTGATCATGACTTTATCAGACATCATCCAAAGTACAGTCCCTGCCAAGCTTACTATGGAACGTCCAAAGTACAAATCAAGCAATCAATCCTTCAAATAATGGATGCAACAATTGGCATAGCATAAACGTCCATTCTGCAATTTTGAATATATTTTATTTGACTAAGGGATTTTCAAGGAAATGAAATGATTTTGTAGGTGGATAAACTTTCAATTTTTTGTTTTTGGTAGGAATGATATAAATTTAGATAAAATTGTTATTTTTTTGTTGTTTAAATTGCATTTTTGAAGACATAAATAGATTCAGCATGTTGAAAAAGAGAGTTACCATCTCAACAATAAAGGATTGATCTGCGCCTCGTAACGAAGAGAAGGTGTATGGGTCCGTTAACGAAACTCTCTTTATATTATTTAAGGTGCATGCGCATAAAGGATTTCTGGTTAAGTTGATGAAAGGTTGATTGATGGGGAACATTCAGAACCTGAACTCTGCGTTTTAGTGAGGTAGGTAGGAGTGTATATCCAAATATTGATCCATTGATGAAACAAAAATGAATGGTTTTTATCGCACTAAACTTACTTGAATTTTATAGGATACTTAGATTATACAAAATTAACCACTCATATCTAACCATTCCTCATTAAATTTTAGACAAAATCAAACTGAAAAAATAAAATAAAAATTGAGCACTACTATTCGACTCGATGCTCCCTCTGATCGTTTGATGAAGAATGAAGGGCATTCTTCCCTTCTATAACAATGCCAAATCCATGAAATTGAAGTTTCGCAATGACTGACTCAGTAAACGAAATTAAATATAGCAAACGTAAAACATGATTTGCTATATTGTAATATAAAAATAATCATTTTCTATAACTTATTTTGTAAAAATAATATAATTATATTTTAAAATAAAAATAATATATTTATTGAAAAATAACTGTAATATAATCGTAAATTTTTATAATTTTTTATTTTGTGAAAATTACAAAATATCTCCAATGACAGATGTAGAAAAAATATTCTTGCTTTATTCTGATTTATGTGTATATCTAGGGATTAAGTTAACTAAAATATGTATTATGATTTATTCCTATATTTCCAATAATAAACGTAAATAAAATATTAGATTTATATATTTATAGGAACACTGAGAATACTATCTGATTAAATAAGAAAAATAAATCCATTACCCTGTAAACATTCAAAGAAAACAATATGCTCTATATCTTCTTCTTTTTAAAGACTTAAACAATGCGCCGCCATTAGGAATTAATTACGCAAATAATAAACAATTTATTGAAACATTCAAATGAATCAATATGTTTTAGATTTAAATCTCCGAAGAAAGCGTGTGATTTGTGGTGTCGTCATGAAAATGTGGTCCCTCACACTATCAGCAAAGGCTACCTGGTTGTGTTGCGGATTCATGGAAACATTCTTTTACGGTCTGAACGGGAATAGATGGATGCAACATCTTCTCCGGAGACCGACAAGATCTGAAGCCGAGTTCAAATTGATAAGTTCTCCGCGTTTTCATTCAGCAAGGAAACTGGTAGGGTATAAAAGCCATTAAAAAGAGCTGTTTGAGTTACCAGTTACCAGTTTGGTGACTTATAAGAGGTGTTTGAGTAATCCGTTACGTACTAAAAACGCGTTAAATTTTTTGTTTGCCCACACCATTTAAGACGAAACTTTTCCGTTTTCAGTGAAACTTTGAGCGTTTTTTAATTGCCCCAGCTTCAGGAAATTTTAATGTGTACGGAGGAGCGGCTTCAACAAGATTATCTATATGCTATTGTTTTTATATTTGCTATATATTTTGTTAGTTGGTTTTTTTTTTCATTATTTTAGCTTTAGGGTTACACTTAGGTTTTTTTTTCACTCTTTTGATGTTAGGTTTACATTTAGGTGTTAAAGTTACAGATAGGGTTTTCAGAATTTGTTTTTAGCTATGCAAGACCATCTACTATTGTCAATTCATCTCCCCACCACTAGGGGAGCTTCCATCTTCCTCTTCTGATATGCACACTACCACTTTGCATACTATCTCCTTTTCCAAACAATTATTTCTCTGTGTGCCATGTTTTCCTCTTATTAGTGTACCACTTCTCTACATTTGATCTTCCTCTAAGGTTGTGACACTCCACAATAGCTAAGGTGTGTAGACTTTGTCACCTAGACTCTTACTAGTATCACTACTGGTATCCCCACTGGACATGCGATCTCCTATGCCACACCTCTTTGTGGGCCTATCTTCAATTGTGCTCCACTCTAGCATGACATGCTTTTTCACACTACCACACCTGGTCCGATTTATTTTCTCTTCATCTTGATCCCAACCCCTCATCGCTCACCCTTGGATAACAATTTTCCATCGCTATTTTCCACTTTTATTCTTATCTCAGCTATTCTTGCGTACCTCTCTACTCTTTTTCTCCTTTTCTCTTCTAGGTCCATTCCGTTCCTCACCTCATCTCAACAATTTCGGGATCCTTCTCAACAGATCCATTTTCTCTCGACTTTCCCCCATGTTTGAAAACTCTCCTCTTGTGTTAGGGGAGTTTACTCAACCATTCAATTGGACTCCATGTGCATCAACCCTTTCTCGACGAACAACATTTTTATCCAAAGTGGGATTTCTTCCATCATTTTCTTTCTTGGACCTTTCAAAAACTTTCTTTTAGCCTTGTTAAAATAGTCAGTGTATTCCACAACAAACTCAACAATGTAACCTTCTTTTACTCAAACAAACTAGAAGTCAATAGCCTGATTCCACTTATTATCCAACACTTTCAATTCTTCAAGCTTAAATTGCTCCCAAACCATTGGTTCCAATGGCCACAAACTAGAATCAGTAGTAGTTTTCTTTTTCAATCATTCAAACAATAAACAAGGAAATTCAACAAAGAAAAGCTCATGCATATCCGTATAAAGATACCTATCTTTCCATTTGTTGACATTCGCTCTCACTGCCTGTATTTCTTCCAGGAAAACTCATGTTATTTTTTATTCAACCAGTCTTGAATCTCCTCTTGAGATGGATGCCACTTCATCTCTTTCCTTAATCATTCATGAAAATACTTTCAAATCTGAGAAACATAACCATTTTTTGGGTGTTTTGACCAAGGATTGTGCGTCTAAACTCTAGGAAGTTTAGACCTACATTTCGTCCAAAGTTGTCCAACAAAATCCTCAAAGCGCCAATATATCAATCCTTAACCAAGGCCGAGGACAATCTCACCCGAGATGCAAAAAGGATCATAGAGATATTAAGGTCTTGTGACATGGATGAATGTTAAACACACGAAGATCCATCAGGATTGGCATTTATGCAACTCATATGACAAATTATCAAGACTATGAAGTAAAATAATACATGCACATATCCAATTGATACATGATAGACATTGAATAGATCAAAACTGTCATATCTTTATTACTCGAGTTATTCCATCACAACAAAGACATACATTACGCAGAATATATATATATATATATATATATATATATATATATATATATATTCTCTATTTCAATCCTTAGAATCACAACACCACATAACATACACATAAGTATATTCAAAAGCATTACAATATTACACAAGCCTCAAAGCGAGTTAGATACTAAGGAATCAATGAATCTCCTCTAAGACATATAACTATCCTAATTTATGATAGCACTCCTTCCTTTTTAGAGCTTTCTCTACTCGAGAGCATTGTCTCTTTTTTCTATGTTCCACTCTCTTGACTAACAAAACTACCTCACACATTTCTAAAACTATCCTACAATCCATGTAGCCTTCATGAATGGGGGAAATCTTAACTTCCCTGCTAGCTCATCATTTGTTAGCTCCACAATCCCTTCTACTCGTCCTAGAAATAATCAATAATCATTGAGAGGATTTCCTCCCAATGATTCTTTTCTTTCTTTTCTTGATTCTGGCATGGGTATTTGAGAGGATTTCCTCCCAATTATTTTTTTCTTTGCATTTAACAATCTTTTAGGCGTATTATGCACTATCAAAACTTGGTTGGGAATGCACACCTTACACACTTCCTTATGTGTGCACAAAACATTGGAATGAGCACACCCACCTTCGTTTTTGCTTGTGCCCAAAACTGAACCCAAATCGGCAGAAGCAGATAGAGTGAGGGACGACATTTTCATGACGACACCACAAATCACACGTTTGGCAGATTTAAATCTAAAACATACTGAATCATTTGAATGTTTCCATGCATTATTTATTTATTTGCATGATTCATTCCGAAAGTTGCCTTTGAAAACGTTTTAGATTGTTTTTTTATTTCAGGGAAGGTGACATTCTTTGAACAAGAAAACTGAATCTTAAATTATTCAATAAATTATTTATTTATTTACATAACTAGTTCTTAATGCCGGCACATTGAGAAGGTTACATATTGTTTTATTTGAATGTTTCCATGATGGATTTATTTAGAAAGTTATAAACCTTTTTGTTTTGATTCAAAAAGGCTCGTCTACATCACTTAATGTCTGAATGTCTCTGTGAGAACTAAGTATTAAATGGCAGCAGAAAAACTTGAAACTCCAAATAACAACGCACAGTTACTTCAACTTGAAGAACTTTACAGCCAAACTTAGAGGCTCAAGCCTCAGCAATACATTAATGTTAGACAGGAAAACATAAGGGGTATGCAGCAAGCATTTAATAAAATATGTATAGTTTATCTAAGAAACGCTCAAAGTTTCACTGAAAACGGAAAAGGGGAGAACTTAATGGCTTGTGTACCCTACCAGTTGCGTTGCTGAATGAAAACGCGGAGAAATTATCAATTTGAACTTCTTGTAGTTCTCCCGAGAAGATGTTGCATTCATCTCTGCGCGTTCAGACGATAAAAGAATGTCTCCATGAATCGGCGACACGACCAGGTAGCCTTTGCAGATAGACTGAGGCACCACATTTTCATGACGACACCTCAAATCACACGCTTTCTTCGGAGATTTAAATCTAAAATATATTGATTCATTTGAATGTTTCCACGCATAATTCATTCCCAGATTTGAGTTTGGAAAAGTTTCAGATTGTTTTTTATTTGAGAGAAGGTGACGTTCTTTGCAGTTTGAACAAGAAAGAGGGAGGGACCTGAATCTTTATCATATTGGTTTTTATTTGATTGATTCATAAATTAATCATTTATTTACATAACTATTTTATTTCTAATGGCCGCGCATTGAGAAGGTTCCATATTGTTTAAGTCTTTAGAAATGATTTATATTCATATTTAATCAGAGGGCTGGATTTAGGAAGTTATACACCGTTTTCGTTTTGTTTGAAAGGAAGTTGATGTTTTTGGAACAAGTATTAAGACGCGGTCCATGCAGAGAGAGTGAGGGGCGATAGTATTATCAGTGTTCATATAACTAGCACAGCCACATAATTGTAGCTGATGAACGCTGAAAGATATATCTCATTTTCCAATAAACTCTAATTGTTTTTTGCCCTATATTATTTACAATCAAACTTTAATTAACATATTAAAGTACAAACAAATCTTAATTTTTGCACAAACCCTCATTACAGTTTTAAAATGAAATAGTATGGAAAACTGAGGTGCCACATAATCCATGCAGATATGCAAATGGTCAGGTGGTCTAGCATTGCACGGAATTTACCAGGAAAGACAGAGAACGACATAAAAAATTACTGGAAAAGTGGACAAAAAAGATTAATCTACAAGCTATGAGGGGCAGCTGGGCCATTGATACAAAAAACGGAGTACATTTTGAACGTTCAATTTCAGGATAAACAGTTTGATTACAACAAATTCTGCGATCATCTACCAGCCCTTGAACATTCGTCTAAATATGAACACGATCTACGCGAACTCCCAAGGTTTCTTTTCATTACAGGGTATTCTGAATCTGATTCTTCCAACGGTGGAGTTTTATGAAAAAAAAATTGTAATGCAACTTTTGCATTTTGATCAGAGTTGGCCTTTATTTTCTCTTTGTGGGCTGAATGGTTTTACACATTTTCTATAGATGGCGAAAGTAATTGATAGCTTCCAGCGCTTTATCTCCACCGTATGTTTACCTTGCAAACACAAACATCCAATTTAATCATGTTAATCATCGCTTCTTACTTATCAAAATAAATTAGTTAATCATCGCTTCGCCACTTATATGTATCGTCGTCCATATCGGAACAAATAAATGTCAATCTTTAGTTTTGGTGTTTTGAAATTGATCAAAATGTATCTTTCAATCCATTTAACGTCCATCTAAATGATACGAAGGAAGTTAACTCTGTTGATGTATATAGATAAATTGGTAATRGTATGTTGGAATAATGTTTACAATAGAATTGGTTTGGGTTTGAGTTCSTTAAGGATAGTTGAGATATTATTTCAACAATATCGATTGTGTTTTTAAGATAGTTATTTATCTTAAGCTACAGCTACTTGTAATTACACTCAAAGACGTATATTTATTGGAAATGGATACAATTAATAGTTTTTAAATCTAAAATTTTAATTTAATGATTAACAATTGAAGATGCAAGCATATTTTTAGTAGTTGTATTCTTTTAATCTGTTTACTTTTTCACATTTACCTAATCATATTAAGAAATTACTRTAAAACAATATGATTAGCACATTTAAATGATTAACATAGATTAATATATATACAAACCACTTTTAAATAATTACTCTTAACCTGCACTATGGATTTTAGTGAACGTTACTTTCGTGTTCACCAACCGTGAGTAGCGGCTGTGCTAGTTGTATTTATATTGTGATTATAAGTATAAAATGAAATACTTATATTTTTGGTGTGCAATCTCTCCAATATCAATTTCTAATATGGCAATGGAGTAAGGTTACACGCCTTGGAGATTGCGGGTGTGTATATATCTGTTGGCAATGGAGTGAGGTTGCACGCCTGAAAGTTAAGGTAGTACGAGCAGGGCCTAGTTAGTTATTACGCGATATAAATAAACGAAAATGTTTGACCTTGAAAGATCGCTGCTCCCCAAACTACAGATTTGCGGAAGAAAGAAAAAATAGTTGTCTTGAAAAACCTGCACGCTTTTCCATCTACCAATCTACTTTTTGGAGGTTGAGGTGGGTAAAAATTTTATCATACACAAAAGAAATGCATTTGAAGTACCAACACCTCCATTATTTTCTCTCTTAGTGAAGTCTCTCTTCAGCGCTTGATTCTAGGTAAGCATTTCATTTTCTATGGTTGCTTACATATTCAAAGCTCTTCCACATCTTATGAGCTCTCTATTCAGCTCTTGATTATTTCCTCTCTTTCTTTCTTAGTGAAGTTTCTCTTCAGCTCTTGATTCAGGGTAAGCATTTCATTTTCATTTTTATGATTTCTTACCTATTCAAAGCTCTTCCACATCTTATGAACTTTTTATTTAGCTCTTGAATATTTGTTCTCTTTGAAGTCTCTCTTCAGCTCTTGATTCTAGGTAAGCATTTCATTTTCATTTTTTATGGCATTTCATTTTCTATGTTTTCTTACCTATTCAAAGCTCTTCCACATCTTATGAACTTTTTATTTAGCTCTTGATTATTTCTTCTCTTTGAAGTCTCTCTTCAGCTCTTGATTCTAGGTAAGCATTTCGTTTTCATTTTCTATGATTTCTTACTATTTCCTCTCTTTGAAGTCTCTCTTCAGCTCTTGATTCTAGGTAAGCATTTCATTTTTATTTTCTATGATTTCTTACATATTCAAAGCTCTTCCACATCTTATGAACTCTATATATTCATCTCTTGATTGTAGGTAAGCATTTCTTCTTATAAACTCTATATTCAGCGCTTGATTGTAGGTAAGCATTTCTTCTTATAACTCTATATTCAGCTCTTGATTGTAAGTAAGCATTTCTTCTTCATTTTCTATAGTTTATTGCCTATTCAAAGTTGTTGGACATCTTTTTTTACTAACATACAAGATCATTTATTGCTCCAAATATATGGGCAATAATCCTACCTTCTAGAGAGTGCATTTTCTCTTAGAAATTCATCTTATAGTTCTCTATGATGCATTGAGCATCTTGAGAAAGCCATAGCTACTTTCATTTTTTACGGCTTCTAATGTTACCATTAATCTTAAGAGAGAATGGGCATCTCAAAGAAGCAATATCACCTCCAGAGCAAAGGCATAGTGACTCTTATTACTTAAAGCGAAACTCATCTACTTGCATTCAATTTCCCTTTGTTATGAATGTTTAGACCACACAACACTACAAGGAAAACACCATGTAGAGGAGGTTTTTAGTGTTACAAGATTTGACAAAATTTTCAAAAAAACCTCTACTACAACCTTCGTTATTTGAGGTTGAGGTTTTAACAGATGTTTCATATAACTAAAAACAATTGGGTAGGAGAAGGTTGTAGTGGAGCATATTGGTGCACATATAATTATTGTGCACAAGTTTCATCATTATTGGGCAGGAGAAGGTTGTAGTGGAACATACTGGTGCGCATATAATTATTGTGCAAGAGTTTCATCATTTTTGTTGTATGCAGAGCACCGATGTTATTATAATTTATAAGCATTAGCTTTGCATTATTTGTGTATGAAGCACCGTGCATTTTAGTTTTTGTATGACTCTGTGTGTTTATGTTATAGTGTGCTCCGGTGAGTTTAATTTATATTTCTCCTCGACACATTTAAGACAGTGGTGTCTAGTGTGTTTAATTTATATTTCTCCTTGACGCTTTTAAGATAGGGTGCGCCAATGCTTGTATAATTAGTATGTGCATGTGCTACCTAGAATTGAGAATATTCAAGGTGAGATGTAGAGGGCATTATTATTTTTATGAAGTGTTCGTGCTTATATTATACTTAATTTTGTTTATTATATTTAGAGCCTTGATGGGCATACTAAAATTAAAATATTCAATCCCCATGTGTATTTTAAACATGGGCACACTAAAATTTTGAAATGATACGTTTTTATAATTAATGGCCTCAAAACTAAGGGATTTCTATAGTATGACAAGCACATCTAGTGAATTCATAAGAATATAGTGCACTAATATGTATATATTTTAATTAATTGTTTTATTTTTACAAAAATCATCTAGACATATTAATTATTTAGGAAGCCAACATTTTACAACATTCAACAAGGCAAAAGTCCACAATAATCAAAGTGAAACCAATATGTAATTGTTACACTTATTGGTACCATGTTGAATACATATTCCAAAACATACAACTTGTTTTAACACTCAATTATATTGATTGTCATTCATCACTTGAACTATTGTCGTCGATCTAGCTATGTGCATGCCACATTTCTTCATCATTTGTGCACGCTATATTGTACTTTGTTTATTTAACCTAATGGTTTCTTGCTTGTTTTCTATGTTCTGCCTCTTCATATTTCATTTACAAACATTAAAATAAATTGTAATAAGTATATACACACTTATATATATAATAGAATATACATGATTGCCTAAATAGCAAAAGATACCTTAGAAACAATTCTTTCATAAAGAATACACACTCTTTTGAAACCACACTTGCATTCTCTTAAAATTTCCTTTGTTTGTTACATTTCATACTTTTTTTCCCTCCATGTTAAATACGTCATAAAATCCATGACAAAGGATAGTCAATATAATTAATATTTAAAGTTTTCTTGTTATTTCATCAATTATAAAACAACAAGTGAAGTTAAACAACATGGGTACTTACAAATTGTTCAATTAAACCTTCATATTTCAACATATACTCATACCCCATACTTAACTCAATGTCTATCAATTTAGGCATTCGTTCCCTTTTGTATGTTAGAAATTCATGGGTTGGCTTCTCTTTGTATGTTAGCACCTATTAGAAGACATCCATGGACAAGTGTAAATTAATTATTTACATATAAAGATGAGAGCAAGCATGATATCATGGGTCGGCTCCCCTTTCTATGTTAGCACCTATTAGAAGACATACTTGGACAAGTGTAAATTAATTATTTAAATATAAAGATGTGAGAAAATATGAAATCATGATTTGGGTCCCCTTTGTATGTTAAGACCTATTAGAAGACATTTATAGACAAGTGTAAATTAATTATTTAAATGTACAAAGGATGTGAGTAAACATGAAATCTTAAGTAAGACCTAAGCGTAAATACTAGTAAATACTCACAACTTTTGCGATCAATCTTTAGTTGTGGGTTTCATTTTTTTTTTGTTTTCTAAAACAAAACAATTAAAAAATATTACCTATGTTTTAGATTTAATATGTCCATTTTATAATATGGTTTAATTCAAAAAGGATCTTCTACATCACTAAATGTGTCTTCGAGAACTAAGTATTAAATGATAGCATAAAAAATTGAAACTCCAAATAACTGTTGGAAACATGCCAAAGAATTTCCTCACGTGGTCACATGCACATGCAACACAGCTATGTTAATGCACATGAATGCAATCTATTTATGAATTTCTCATGTAACTATGTGATCTATTCATGATCATTTTGTATAACTCGGTGATAGATGTTATATATGTGAGCATACACATAGAGGTGGAGTACAATGTGAGTGTAAGAATGTGCAAGGAGCAGAGTGTGTGAGGAGAGGATGATTGTATGCCTATGAAGGCTATTGTAATTATCCCTTGAATAATAAGAATACTGATAATTATTGCCCGTGGTTTTTTCCCTCATTGGGTTTCCACATAAATCACTGTGTCAAGTGTATGATTAATGTGCTTGGTTTAATGCATGTTTGATATTGCTTATTTTATGCTATGTTATATACTAAGTTTTTCTTCTGCTGCTTAACAAGTAGTATCAGAGCTTAGAGTTGAATGAGCATAGAGTGAAGGAGAAGAGAATCTGGTCACTGGATCGAAGAGCCTGGTTTATTAGAAGTTGTGATTTTCTTTTGGATGATTATTTCTGCTAATGGTGAAAGTGCAAAGTTCCAAGTTTGAGGTGGAAAAGTTCATTGGTAAGAATAGCTTTACGCTATGGAATATTAAGATGCAAGATCTTCTTGTGCAACAAGGATTGCAAAAGGCCTTGGCTAGAAAGTCAAAAAAACTGATAAGCATGACAGACGAGGACTAGGAGGATTTGGATGCAAGAGCCCTCAATACTATTCGTTTGTGCCTAGCATATGAGGCGTTGTTTAACATCATTGAAGAAACGACAACAACAGGTTTTTGGACCAAACTAGAGAGTTTATATATGACATAGAACTTGTCAAATAGAATCTTCTTAAAGAGGAAGTTGTACAACTTGCGGATGAAAGAATGTACGAAAATTGTTGATCACTTGAATGTTTTCAATACTCTAATTTTCCAATTAACTAATATGGAAGTAAAGTTCAAAGATGAGGACAAGGCGGTTATGCTACTGTGTTCGTTTCCTGAGTCTTGGGGCAATCTGATCACAATTGTGTGGTTTAACACAACAAATGCGATTGATTAGGACATTGTTGTGGGAGCTTTGTTGTCTGAGGAGATAAGGAAAACATCCGGTATAGAAAACTCAACAACATAAGCAATGGTGGTGAGAGGATGATCTACAGAAAGAGGGGAAATTCAGAGAGGTACGTCAAGATCTAAGTGAAGAGGCAAGAAGAGTAATCAAAAATGTTGGTTCTGTGGCAAATCTGGTCATCTCAAGAAGGATTGCTGGAAAAGACAGAATGCATCCAAGGAGGACTCCACAAAAGAATCAAAGGAAGATAATATAGCAAAAACAAGTTCAGGTTCCAGTTCATGTACGGTTGATGAGGTATTGTCTAAGTGTGATGTTTCACATCAACATCAACATTGGTTGTTAGATTTTGGTGCATCCAACCACATGTGTCTTCATAGAAATTGGTTCTCAACTTACCAATCTATTGATGATGGTGTTGTTTTTATGGGAAAAGATTTTTCTTGTAAAATTGTTGGAGTTGGTAGCATTCGGATTAAAATGCATGGTGTTTCTATAAGAACATTAACAGATGTAAGACATGTACCTGAACTTATAAAGAACTTGATATCTTTTGGATTTCTAGATTCTGTTGGTTACAAGTGTACAACTCAAGGTGGAGTATTGAAGGTGTCCAAACGCATCTTAGTAGCTATGAAGGAAAAGAGGATCGAGAACCTTTATCAGCTTGAAGAAGGACATAGGTAAATCAAACAGTGGTAGCATTTGAAGATGCAAGTGACTCCATTCATTTATGGCATTGTTGGTCACTATAATTGCTTAATTAATTTTAAACAACTAAGTGAAACATAAATTATCAACCCAGGGAAGTCTTTTGTTTCAAAGATAGCCACGCACTGTATATGCTCAATTCCAAAAGCATTTAGTGTTGT
>JASDQU010106341.1:45546-58344 GCA_032191745.1 Picea mariana
AGATTCTGATCATCATGGTCTAAGGCTAGGAGGATCGTGGAAGGTCTGCACACAGTTGGTGGTATTCTATAAAAAGATAATTACCAATTATGTGTTCATTTGCATGATGTGTATTTATACATGTCTTTATATTTATGAGTATTTCATGTGTATGCTGCATGTATATGTTTATTGTTATTTTTGCATGAATCTATATATCGACATAATGTATTTGTCTACTTAAGTTTTATATGTATGAAGTTCCACAATAGTTTATGTGTGGCATATCCCAACAGGAATAAGGCTGGGTATGTTACAATATGGTATCAGAGCTCTAATTTTCAACATTGAGCTTGGATTGGGCTGTGTAAGTGGAAATTGAAGTAAAATTTTTAGAGTTAATTGTTGTTGAAATGGAAATAATTTGAGTTTCATAGCATCCATGAGTGCCAAGAGGGCACCAAGAGCACACCTTAGCTGTGTTTGAAAGCTCAAGAGGTGTAGCAGTTCGGGAAATTGAAATGGTCGTAGGATCTGTTCGGGAAAGTTTCAAATCTTTCACAACTGCCAGATATGGGAAAAGGAGTGCGACGGTTAACCCCTTCAAGTCCTTCGGACTTCGTTGCTTCAACAATTTTTAAGACTTTGACAAAATGAGGAAAAATCCCCAAATCTATGAAGTCTCGGAGTGAATCTACACTGTAGATCATTTGGGAGAAGGCGGACCATTGGATACCCCAAGTGGTTCGACAATTCGATGTTTGAGGAAATTTGGTTGTGGTTTTGCGGAGTGGAGTTTCCCTGAGGTCTTGAAGTCCAGAACCAATCCAGACCATTCATGTTTGGGGACACGTGTCCAAAGATTAACAAGCGTTTGAAATTTCAATGTTTGAAAGTTCAGGGGTGGGTGGTGTTTAGTAGAGAAATCCTCTGAAGATCGAATTTCCAAAATCCCAGAGTGCCAAAGTGACATGGATCTGATTGGGAGTTCAAAATTTTGGCGATCGAGAGTTTTAAAGTGTGCAGATGAGAAGTTTTCCGAAGTCCTGGAGCTCTGAAGTTTCGAAGCTCTGGAGAACATTGTTCATGAGTTTAGAAGTTCGGTGTTCAGGTGTTTTGATGTGCTCTGGTGTGGGACTCTCCGAATTCCGGAAGTGCCAAAGTCCCAGAGTGACATGGCATGCTGACATCAGCTAGGGTGACTTGGACCCACTATAAGCATGCCACATGTCATCTTGTTTCAAGATTTTCACAGACCTTTTTGGGCCAATTAGAACTTGACATGTGACACCTATAGCTTGGGCCACATGTCATATCTATATTTTCGACATGTATCACCCCCTCTGGTGCATGATTGCTAATGAAAATTCAAAAAATTGAAGATTCAATATTCGGGGAAAATGTTGTGTTGTCTTATGAAATCCTCCGAAGCTCGGAGTCCCAGAGCTCCTATCAACCGTTGATCTCATCCAGGAGCATGGACCGTTGATTCTTGAAACCTTCGAGGGTTTTCCAGTTCAACGTTTAGAGGAATTGAAGTGTTGCACTGTAAGATCCTCTGAATCTCGGAGTACTGAAGTCTTGGAGCGTCGGAGTGACGTGGCATGATGACATCACCTAGGGTGATGTATACCTACTTATGCATGCCACGTGTCAACTTGATTCATTCATTTTACATACCATATGTGCCAATTTGAACTCGACACATGTCACTCATCGATTGGGCCACGTGTCACCTCCATATTTTGACACAAAACACCCCTAGCACGCAGTGCTAAGAAGACCCCCGACAATTCAAAATTCGACGTTTGGGAGTTTTTAGGTGCGAAGTTGTAAGGATCTCCGAAGCGTGAAGCTCCAGAGAGCCTCTCTGAGAGTTCAAAAGTTCAACGTTTGGGAGAAATAAGGTGTGATATAGAAAGAACTCTTGAAGCTCTGAAGTAGCGGAGCCCTGAAGCTCTAAAGATGTACCGTGCAAGAGTTCGCTAGTTCGACATTTGAGAGAAATAAGGCATGAGGTAGTAAGAGACTCCAAAGCCCAAAGTTCCAGAGCCCTGAAGTCCCAAAGCTTCAGATAATTTCCTTTCAGTTAAGCACTTGGTCATAGGCCATGGTCACATTAGATTTGGGGGCTGAAGAAAAATAGCTAGTGCCCGAAAATTGTTTAAAAGACAAAAAGAGGCTTGGAGAAGGAAAGGATGAAAACATGAATATGGCAGAGACCATTAAAAATTTGTAGAAAGATGTCCAAAGTCATAAAGATGATAATGAAAGGATTATGAAAGCCAAGGAGCAACAGGAGGACTTCAACATGAAGTTAATGCAGAGCCTAAACATAATTGAGAAGAAATTGGATAAGGAGAATGGCTCAAGCAAATCAGGAAGTCATAGGTCTCCTGATGAGAAAGAAAGAACAAAGAGTGTTAGTAGACATTGCCATCACTCCCCAAGGAATTCCAATAGGAAAGCATATAGTAGCTCAAGTTCATCCCCTGTTAGGAAGCATAAGAAGAGGTATGAAGTGGATGAACTGTGAGGAGAAATGAACAAAATCAAACCTCCTACATTTGATGATGAGCACAAGAAGGATGAAGATGTAGAGACATGGCTTCTAGGCATGATAAAGTAATTTCAATTTCATAATTATTCTTCACATGCAGAAGGAATAATTGCTATCTATCAGCTCAAAGGAAAGGCATCCATGTGGTGGGATCAACTTGTGCAAGTGCAACAGATTAAAGACAAAAATGTTACTTGGAAAGAATTCAAGAAGTATTTTGAAAATAAATACTTGGCTAAGAGATATTATGACAAGAAAATGAAGTAGTTCTTTGAACACAAGCTAGGGAGTATGACCATTGATGAATATGAAAGAAGATTTTTGGAACTGTTGAAGTATTCCACCTTCATCAAGGATGAGATAGTTAAGATTCAGAGTTATTTGAGTGGGCTTCCATCTTTCATCAATGGAAAGATACAATATGATGATCCCAAGACTTTGGAGGAGACCATAAGGCGAGCTAAATGCCTATATTATGAACATAAAGGAAAGCCAACTTTACAAAGATCTTGGGAAGACAAGAAGAATTTCAAGGTGGAACACAAGAATAAGGGGAATAAGCCACCATTCTTCAGAAATAATCCTCGGGGAGCCAACTTCTAGAGAGCCGAGAACGATTGAGACAGGTGGGAAAAGGCTAAGGAAGCCACCTATTCAATGTTGGGGTTGTAAGGGAGATCATAAGTATAGAGTTTATCCTCACATAAGTAAAAAAGTGAGAATTGTTCACAATGTACAACAAGATGAAAAAATGAAGGACATGGGTAGGAATGTACCTAGGATCTATGCATCCTTGGACAACAAGCAAGTTGAATTTCAGTCACACATGATTGAAGTGGAAGGTATGATCAACAACCAAACCATTACAATTTTAATTGATTTAGGAGCTAGTCATAGTTATATAGATCCTAATATGGTGGAAAGATTGCATTTTCAAAGAAGCAAGCATGTAAAATCTTGGTTGGTACAACTAGCTACTGGAGCCAAAAGAAAAGTTTATGAGGTGGTTAAGTCGTGCCCAGTGAACATGAATGGGATGAGAACCAAGGTATATTTGAACATATTTCCTTTAGGTTTCTATGAATGCCTAATTGGTATGGATTGGTTGGACCAACACTGTGCTATCATAGACTATTATAATAAAACATTTACTTGCTGGGATGAAGAAGGGAACCTAAGGACAGTGAAGGAATCCCAAGGGCAGTAACTGTCAGAGAAATTTCAGCATTGAAGCTGAAGAAGTGTTACAAAAAGGGATGTCAAATATTTGCAGCTCATATGGAAGAAACACCTAAATATAAGGTGTTAATGGCTGAGGATTATGCAGTTCTAAAGGAGTTTGAGGATGTGTTTAAAGAAATACTAGGATTATCCCCTAAAAGAGATATTGATTTCTTTATAAATATGATGACTGAAGCAACTCCAGTATCCAAGACCCCTTATAGGATGAGTACACCAGAGTTAAAGGAGTTGCAAATGAAACTAGAAGAGCTTCTAAAGATAAAGATGGAACATTGAGACTTTGTATTGACTTTAGGAAGTTGAACAAAGTAACTGTAAATAATAAGTATCCTTTGCCAAGGATCGTTGACTTCTTTGATCAGTTGAAGAATGAAAAAATATTCTCCAAGATTGATCTTAGGTTAGGTTATCATCAGGTAACAATTAAGGATGAAGACATCAACAAGATTTCTTTCAGAAAAATGTATGGCCATTATGAATTCAGAGTGGTGCCATTTGGGTTATCAAATGCACCAACAATCTTCATACGTTTAATGAATGGTATTTTCAGAGAATAAATACTTAGATAAGTTTGTCATTGTCTTTTTGGATGACATTCTTATATATTCCAAGTCGGAAGAAGAGCATGAGCAACACTTGAGGTTGGTACTACAAGTATTAAGAGAGTAGCCGTTGTATGCCAAATTGAACAAGTGCTCATTTTTCAAAACCAAATTCGTTATTTGGGGCATATCATATCTGAGGAAGGGATAACAGTGTATCATGAAAATATTGAGGCCATTAGAGGATGGTCAACACCTAAGAATGCAACATAATCCATATCCTTCATAGGCCTTGCAGGTTACTACATAAGATTTATTTCAAGGTTCTCAAAGATTGCACACCCAACCACTTCCTTGCAAAAGAAGGGAGTGAAGTTCTAGTGGACATTGGAGTGTGAAAAGAGTTTCCAACACTTGAAACAATTATTAACCAGTGCTCCAATTTTAAGGATTGCAGATCCAAATGAAGACTTCATTGTATGCACAGATGCATGCAAATAAGGACTTGGTGGAGTCCTCAGTCAACATGGGTATGTTGTATGTTATGAATCAAGGAAGTTGAAGGAGCATGACATACATTATGCCACTCATTATTTGGAGTTGGCAGCCATAGTGCATGCCTTGAGGTAATGGATGCACTGCCTCATGGGAAAAAGGTTCGAGTTGAGGACATACCATAATGGTTTGAAATATTTATTTGGACAACCAACTCTAAATGCCAGGCAGAGCAGGTGGTTGGAATTTCCGAGTTAATACAACTTTGATATAAAGCATATCAAAGGGAAAGAGCACAAGGTGGCTGATGCACTCAACATAAGAGTGCATGAGTTGCATGCTGCAACTATCAACATGTACCAATCTGATTTAAAGGACATAATATCATAGGATGCGAAATCAGATTTGCATTACATGGAATTAATGGCAAAATTACAACAAGGTATTTTACAGTAGAAAATTGAAGACTACAAGTCAGGGAATGATGAAATTCTCATGTACATAAACAAAATTTATGTACCCAATTCCCAAGAATTAAAAAATATAGTATTGAGAGAAATGCATAATGTACCTTATGCTGGACACCTAGGGTATCAGAAAACAATTGCAGCTATCAAGAGACACTATTATTGGCCAGGCATGAAGAAATAAGTTGCTGAGTACATTGCCAAATGTTTGGATTGTCAAAAGGTCAAGGCTGAGCGTATACACTCAGCTGGGTTGCTGCAACCATTACCCATTCCTGAGTGGAAATGGGAAGTGGTGACAATGGATTTTATCACTAAACTTCCTATAACAAGTAAGTAACATGATTCGATCATGATAGTGGTGGGCAAGGTTACTAAAGCTACCCATTTCATTCCAGTGAAGCTCACTCACAAGGAAGCTAACGTTGCTGGTATTTATATGAGGGAAATTGATAGATTGCATGGTATACCCAAGATAATTGTGTGTGACAAAGGTTCAAAATTCACATCGAAGTTCTGGAAACAATTATTCAAAGGATTTGGAACAAATTTGAATTTCAGCACAACTTATCATCCAAAATATGATGGGAAAACAAAGAGGGTGAGTCAAGTGATTGATGATATGTTGAGGATGTATGTGATGGATAAACCATAAAAATGGGAAGACTACCTACATTTGGTAGAGTTTTATTATAACAATGGGTACCAAACATCTCTGAAGATGAGCCCATTTGAGGCACTTTATGTCAAAAGGTGCAACACACTAGTAAGTTGGGACAACCCAACAGATAGAGCAGTGGTTGGGCCAGAATTACTCAAGGAAATGGAAGAGAAGATGTCAAAAATAAAGCATAATCTAAAGGATGCTCAAGATAGGAATAAAATCTATGATGATAAGGGAAGAACTCATAGGGAATTTAAAGTGGGTGGTCATGTATTCTTGAAAGTGAATGCTAACAAAAGTTCCTTGAAGTTGGGAAATTGTTCAAAGTTGGCAGTTTGTGATTGTAGGCCATTTGAAATCCTAGAGAGGATTGGGCCTGTAGCTTATATGCTTGCATTACCTGCATCATTGTCAATTCATAATGTATTCCACATGTCATTGCTAAAAAAGTATATACCTGATGCTAATCATGTTATTGATTGGAATGTGATTCAGGTGGAGCAAGAAGGCACTTTTCAAGTGCATCCGCTGTGCATATTGAAACGAAAGATCAAGCAGCTCTAGAATCAATCCATAGAGCAAGTAAAGCTCCAATGAACCTGGTATGGTCTTGACGATGCAACTTGGGAGCACGAGGATGTTATGTGGGCATAATACTTGCATCTTTTTGAAGATTTTTGAAAATCTTGGTGTTAAAGGTATATATGTATTGCATCGAGGACTGTGCAAAAATAATGGGAGGGGAATCTAATACCCCCAAGACCGAGCCCTATTTGAATTATAAACATGTTTTATAGGTTCGTGAGACAAGTGATTATAAGCTAGGAGGCTTATGTGATGATTAAGATGGAGTGATTAGATGTTAAAGGCTAGTGAGCCTATTTTTGTATATGTAAACACTCATATCATTAATATAATACAACGTTGCATGTAGAACGACCATGATAAAAGAGCATGGGGGACTAAACTCCACTAGGAAGAGAAAGGGAGGGGCTAAGATCCTAGGAAAGGGGACTAAGCCGGAGGGCTTATTGCCAAATGAATATTATAATATTATTTCCAAAGGATATGGAGAGAATAATTACTTTTATCCTAAGTTCTTACGGGAAGTGGAATGATCTACAAGTGGAGAGGAACGAATTCTTGGAGGGCCATGTGTCAATCAGGGCGCATGAAAATATATGTGGGGAAATTAGTTTGTTTTCCCATATTTACCCATTCACTCACTCATCCATTCACACACTCAACCATATTCTCCATTAGTCGACCTCTACATGAGGTGCACCCTCCATTCTGCATGCAATCCTGAAGCTACCTCGTACTGTTCCCATTACCAATAGTAACCTATACCATCCCGGGAGGAGTAACACATCTGTACCTTGCTGTTATGGGCAATGCCTAAACCAAACTCGAAGGCTTTTGCTACTGCCATCACCTGTTCCATTCTTGAATTTTGTTGATTCCATAGCTAAATGTTGTTGTTGTTTTCATCATTATGTGTAACTGGTTGATTAAATCTTTGGACTGAAGAAACAGGTTGTCAGGCTCGTGGGTTTGAAGAGGTGGGTTGGTAGGCTCGTGGATTGAAGAGGCGGGTTTTCAAACCCATGAGAAACTCTCTCCAGGTAAGAGAATTGTTGGGAAAGTGGTTTCTTGAGGGATCCCAATTGCATTTGTAGTGCTTTGAGAATTCCTTTCTGGCCTGTTGCTGAATCCTTGGAAGGGAAGTGGGGTAGCCGAAGGACTATTAAGCAGAGAAGGGGCACACTTCCTAGGGTGGGACAAGCATGTGGGGAATGAGAGGTTGTAGGTTGTTAGTGTGAGTTGGCACCTGGGACAAAATCCTTCCTGTGGACTGTGTAACTTTGTTTTGCCTCAACCTAGTTAGGAATCCATTTACCCAGGTGGATTTTAGTCCCAGCTCAGGGGTGATTCACTATCGAGATTTTGATCAGCATGGTCTAGGGCTGGGAGGATTATGGAAGGTCTTCACATAGTTGGTGGTCTTCTATAAAAATATAAGTATCAATTATGTGTTCATTTGCATGCTGTGTATTTATACATGTCTTTATATTTATGAGTATTTCTTGTGTATGTTGTATGTATATGTTTACTGTTATTTCCACATGAATCTGTATATTGGAAGAATGTATATTTCTTCTTATGTTTTATATGTATGAAGTTCTACAAGAGTTACTTTGTGGCATATCCCATTAGGCATAAGGATGGGTGTGTTACATTCTCCTACAAATATCCCGATTTTCCACCAACTCTCTTCCTCTCAACCTGCCCAACCCAAGGAATGTAACCCTTCACTGATCTCATTCCCTCGGACATATCATTCATTTATCAAGGTCTTTGTGGCATAGTTAACCAAGAATCTCTCTATTGGAAACTCAAGGGAGCTTGCTACTAGAAAAACTACCACCAAACAACAAAAAACACTTGTTCTTTCACTACAACTCACATAGGATTTCACTCTTTAGGTATTCCAACTTGGTTCTTTAGTATTCAGCTCCAAAACAATTCAAATACACTCCAAAATTCTATAGAATTCTCCCTCCATGGATGCTCCAAATCCAAGCTCTCTTTCTTTCTCTATACTTGTTGTTCATGCCCAAAAACTGAATGTGTAAAACTGTTGTTGTTACCCATACAAATTTCTGTTTTTTGGATTGCTTGGTTGTCTCACACACTTCCCGAAGCAGATTGTAGTCATCCCCCATGCTCCCAATAACTATGGGATGTGACTTCTCACACCCACCCTTTTACATGCATTCAATGATTGGATTTTGGGACACTCAATCATAAAAAGTGTTTAATACATATTGATAATAAAATTTAGGAATGTGGGTGGAATTAATAGACATGGGTAATTCCCCCTTGGACCCCTATATTAAACATTCTCCTAGACCCTCCCCCCTCTTCTGGATTAAATTGGCTTCCATATCTGTCCATGTCTCCTTAGCAATTGACATCACATTTTCTTACTAAAACATAGAAATACAATTCACATATTACATCACTTTGGCGATATCCACACTTTATATCTACATAAGCATTAATTAAAACAAAGATTATAGTAACGATGTAACATTCCTGCTCCCCTACAATTGTGTGTCATCCTTGGTGCACACTATGTTGATATACATATATATATACAATTTTACATCACAATAAAATTCTACAATTTTACATCACAATGAAATTCTACAATTTCACAACTCTAACAATAGTTCCAACCATAATCTCATGTTCCTCTCAACTCGATGATCCAAGGAATGCACCATTTGTTTATTAGTTCTAACCCAAGGAATGTACCATTCATTTATCAGGGATAACCCAAGGAACATGCCATTCTTTTATCATAGCCCCCTGTTATCACATAGACTTGCAAGGTTCAAAATTCATTTCAGTTTTTATTTTGAGTCATAGGTTTTCTTAAGTTTTAGGTTTTTATGTCCCTTTGCTATAGTCATATTTCAAAATTTTATTTAAATAAGCCAATATTAGTTTGGCTTTGGTCTAGAGTCCCTGGGTTATGTTTTTGTTATCATGACAAGTTGAATAAACCTTCATGAGTCACCTATTTTAGACTCTCCATCATCACCTTGACATGTCACACCTCCACGTTGTATGCAAGATCCTCCTTTGTCACCTTTTACCCATTTAGTTTTCAAATCTGACTTGATCTGTGCACTTCCAACCCACTAGGAGAGTTCGCAGCGCATTCAAAAGTACTCCATGCATTCATTTCAATCATTGCATTTATGGATCCTTTAAAATAAGATCTCATTGTTTTCAGAGTTGGTATTTTAAACAAATTTCCAGGGATTATGTCATAAAAGTTTCTAACAGTTTCTTCCAATTGTGCAAATCATGTTTGAGCTTGGCACTGCGAACCTGGTGCTATAGACAATCGCTGCAAACTTAGCATTGCGAACTTGCTAAAGAGGAGAGTTGGAGGTTGAACTACTTGCAGACATTCCCGTTCAAACTTAATGACATCAACAACAAACATAAGTCCACCAGGTACTCCACGAGAATTTGCACATTGTTTAAAGGTTGAAGGAGAGATTTTCGTTGGTTTCACCCCTCGGCGCTGTGAACTATTCTACTCTATTTCTGCTTGCTTTCAAATCCTTTTCCTTCATGCTATGAACCTTGTTCATTAAACCTTATTACCTATAAGACCTCATCTATCCTTCCTATTGCTCAGAATTCATTTTCTCCCCTGATATTCCCCAACATTGCAAACCCTCTTCTCTGGCGTTGCGAATTATGCGCTACGAATCATCTGTTCTAGTTTTTTTGAAAACCCTTCTTCTGCATCTTTTTCACGCTCAAATTTAAAAGAGTGACTCTGCACCCATCTCATGTTGGATTTTGTTTCTTCCCTCTTATCATAAATTCCATTTGTCTTTCTTTATATCCCCTGTTTGAAGAATTCCATGCCTCATTCCCGAATTTGCATAAAGTGAGTTGTATAAAGTCTATACAAGATCATATTATTGAAAACAGTTCTCCATCAAAACCTTGGTTTCTTATATTCCTTTTTTCATACATCTACCTGTTATTACAACTCATAGAAATAATTCCTTAGCAGCAGTTATGGACAACCCACATCATAAGAAAACTCACAAGGGAGGGGAAATAGTGAGAACATAGCCCTATGCTATGCATCTTTTTTATTTTGAACCCTTGATCAGAGAGGCTTTCCAGTGGGTAGGTTGTATAAATTTTTGTCAAAGAATGCAAAGGGGGCACCCAGAGGTGGCTCAGGAATTTGCACTAAATTTCAATGGGACCAAAACCAGGGTTGAAATATTGGAGTTTGAATTTTCAGAATTGTCCATCTCCACTGCAACATAGATACCTAACACTAGAGAAAAGTGGTTCAAGGCTATGACACTAAATGCCTCTTTCTCCAAGGAGTTCCTCAAACTAGAATATCAGGAAGACAATCTATCCAAAGCTGTACCCATAAATCATATGCTTGAAGGTTTTGATAAAATGTTGAAGGTGATTCAGAGGTATTTCACCTGTGAAGGAAGATTTAACATGGTACACCAATACCACATCAAATTGTTGTTACACTTCACAGGGAAAGAAGTTATAAACCTCCCTTTTTATCTGTTTAGAAGTATTGGCAAGATGGCTGACAAAGTTCGGTCCAAATCCAAGCAAGTGGACACTAGTGTTTTCCACTTAGGTCTTATCAAAATTCTAGTTATGGAAGAATTGAGAAAGACAAACATAGATTGGGAAACATTCATCACTTCTTCAGAGTTTCAGCTGAATGATACCCTCACTCCACAATCCAGACTTGAAAGCCCTATTCCCGATGAGAAGACTATGTATTTAGAGGTGAGCACAAAGAGAAAGAGTACTATGACTGCTAAAGCCGATAGAGCCAAAAAGGGATATGAAGAAGGAGGACCTTCACAGTATTCACAGAGGGAAGCTTAACCCATGCCAAATCCCATTCCTGCAAAGGTTCCTTCAAGCAAATCCACAGGTCTACGAGGTAGAAAGTTGGTGTTTCCTTCACCCATTTCAGTTGACAAGGTCAAAGCTAGGATGCATCTTACCAGAGAAACAACCAAGCAAGAAATCCCTTTGAAGGATGATGCAGTAGGAGTTTCATCCCATAGGAAAGGTAAATTCATAACTGTTAAAAATCCTATTGAAATTATTGACATCACTACTCCTCAAGAAGAGAGCAATCCCACTTTTAATAGGCTCAAAAGACAACTTAAAGAGGCAAGGGATGAAGTTGATAATATGAGGAAGGAAGACTTGAGTGTTAGAAAGAAAATTAAGAAAGTGCTGGATATTCATCATAAGTCCATTGACAAGGCAAATTTTCTGGCTAAAAGATTCTTGGCCCTCCACATGCAGCTCATAAATCTTTACAGAGAAAATAGATATTATCAAGCTCAGATTAGAAAACTAAGACAAAACTTTATCCTTTCAAATAAGAGTTAACTAAGAGAAATATAGATATGTTGGCTAAAGTTGCTACCAGGAGGAGCTCCAAAGTTAGAAAATGAAGAAGTTGAACCCCTTAACCCATATCAGTTTTTGACAAGTTTCCTGTTTTTTGCATTTTGCAATTTTGAGGATGGTWATGCTTGATAAACCATGTTTAGCTACTGGGGTGTTCTATTCTAAGTCATATACCATGATCATAAGTTATTACAATAGTTTGTGGCACCAGAGATAGTTTTGGAACAATTTAAGGAATTTTCAAATGAAATAAGATGCTATAGGAAAGTTCACAATGCTTGACGTTGGGAATTGACATTGCGAACTCATGTTTTGGAGTTTTAGAGGGAGGAACAATTGCCAGGTGTCAGAGATCGATGCAAGCCAGTTGTATGAGGGTCAGTTGCGAGCTGGGAGGCCACCTGGAAAAATAACATGCACTCAAAGGGACACTTCATCAACCATAAAGAAGATGTTGAAGACATTGCCAACATTAGCCTTAATTTTAACTTTCTGTTTTATTTTTGTTGAACAACTGTAGTTAGGCCACCCTTAGGATTAAGAATCCTATACAGTAGTGGTTATTTGAATTGTAGTGCTATCACTAATAGCCTAGGTTATAAAAATACTATTGTAAGTATGAAATGGGGTTCAAATGGTGTAAGAGAGGATTCACTTTTGATACCGTGTGTATTTACAGAAATACCTTCTATTTTATGTATCCGACTTAATATTCTCTCGATAATGAAAATTAGTTCTTTTTCCTACCATTTTGTTGTCTTCTAATTCTAATTACAGTCAAATGAAAGATTCATTTTACTGATTTATAGCTTGTTGCAATAGAGGATCTGTTATAATGTT